>JAUMJL010002741.1:0-12788 GCA_033558185.1 Dromococcyx pavoninus
GGTAAAGGAAACAAAAGAAAGAAAAGAAAGAAAATGTTTTGTGTTCTGACAGTTTCTCCTGCTCTGATGCTGACAGGAAGAAAGAGCCTGGGCAGGGAGCGAGGGGAGAGCTCTGCTGCAGCAAGGCAGCCCGTGGTCGGTGGGTAACCTAAGACTGATGGGTCTGCTTTTTAAGTTTCTGCAGTGGTCCCAGTCCAGAGCTGCCCCGTCGGGCCAACTGCCTACCCATTCCTCCTCCACAGTACATGCACCAAGTGCATAGGCATTAAAAGGCAGAAATCCATGGCCCTGCCACTCAGAGGTGGCTGGAGGGGGCTTGGGAAAGGCTCTTCCCATCGGTCCCTCTCCTGTGCCAGGTGTTGCATGCTTATATGCGATTATTTAGCTGGAGTCTTCTGCATCACCCATATGTAGCTCCAGATCCAGTTCCTGCCTCCCACTGCCCAGCTGGGAGGTGCCCTTGGGCTTTGCTGAGGGAATCAGGCCATCATCAACAGGGCTCAGCCCTCAGTTCCTGTTCAAAGAAGACAAGTTGCCAGTTTGCTGAGTAAATCAGAGGTTTATTTACAAAGACAGCTCAAGCTCGGCACTTCCAGAGAGGGACCCTGAACACAGAAATCCCCGGACACTTGTACATTCACAGTCTAAACTCCCCACCCCTCACACAACAGTTCTGACCAGCAGCAATATCCAGGGCTGGGGTCATTATTCTTCAGCGAGCCCCTTCATTGTCTCTAGGCCAGTCTCGTCTTCACTTGTCTCTGAGGCTGTTGCATCAGCTGGCGATGGGAACAGCCTTCCTTTGCTTCCTTATCTCCCAGCTTGAACCAGCTCTGGGGCCTCATACAAACCTACGAACACTTCAGCACATCTGGCTGGAAGTACATGGCTGGCAGTCTCAGGGTCCGGTAAATCCAGCTACAAATACCAAGCAACTTCTATAGAAGCAGCATCACAAAAGGCACAACAGGGTTGTGGTGACACTAGAAAGGGATGGCATGGATGTGCTTTGTCTTCTGGAGACACCAGCTCACTGCATGACCACTAGGTCACCCAGCCCAGGTGATCCCAGCAGCTGAGCCATGAAACACAGCAAGATTCCTAGCGTTCAGAAGGATTCGGCCAGGCAGCCCCTTCCACAGCAGGACTCTGTGGGGTGGTGCCTTGGCAGGGCATCCCCTGGCCAAGACTGAAAAGGCTTTGGTGCCTAACCCTAACCCTGTACTGCACAGAAACATCCGTGGCTTGGGGGAGGCTGTGATGCATCTCAGATCTACATCGCACTGGGAGGAAGCAGTGTCTGGACTCCACTCCTTGCAGGATAAATGTCAAGAGACTCTTCCAGTGATGGATGCCAACAGCTCTGCAGCCTGCCCAGTGCTCTCGCTCGCTCAGCACGGCCCCTTCTCTGTTTCCCGGCTGTCCAGAGAGCATCCTGGGGTTGTTCAAGGCTGCTGGATGAAGGCTGCTCAGTCACCAAATCCTTTTTGTCCATCCTGACAGCCTAATGCATGGCCTCACGTTGACAGCGGTGTCTTTTGCTTTTACGAGAGGAAGAAAATAAAAACCTCATCCAAAGGCATTTATTGTGAACAATACCTGCTCCCTTGAGGTGCAAACCCTCTGACACTGAGCAACCCTCTCCTCCCCTGAAAGTACATTCAGCTACTTCGGAATAGCCCCAATTGGCTCCATGACTGCGCTCCTTCAAGCTCAATGACTTTCGAAGTGCCTGTGAAGTCTCCCCACCTGCAAAGTGTGTCCAGCTCCTTAGGAAACAGTCTGGATCTGTCCCAGTTTGCTCCAGGACAGCGCTCTTTCCAGCTCAACAACTTCCAAAGCGTCTGCAAAGTCTCCCCGCCCGCAAAGTGCGCGCGGCTCCTTAGGGCACGACCGGTTCTGCCCCAATCAGCTCCAGTTCGGCGCTCACAGCCCTTGCCCGGCGGGCTCCAGCGTGTCCTGCAGCACCAGGTGCAACAGGTGGTTCTGCTCGGCGCTCAGCAGCGGCCACAGCTCGGCCTGCAGCACCCGCAGCGCCCGCGCGTCCCGCTCCTGGCGCGCCAGCACGGCCGACTGCAGCAGCAGGAAGAGCTCGGCCGGCAGGAGCCCGCCCGCCGGCGGCAGCGCCCCGGGGCCGTCCCCGGCACCCGCGCCGCCCGCCTCCCAGCAGTAGCGCTCCAGCGTGCGGGCGTGCTCGGGCGGCAGCCGCGCGGGCGGC
This sequence comes from Dromococcyx pavoninus, assembly GCA_033558185.1. NCBI lineage: Eukaryota > Metazoa > Chordata > Aves > Cuculiformes > Neomorphidae > Dromococcyx > Dromococcyx pavoninus. The sequence continues at coordinate 2,219 of JAUMJL010002741.1, forward strand.
GGCTGCAGCAGCAGCAGCAGCAGCACCCGCGACACCTCGCAGCGCGCCAGCAGCTCCGGGCAGGCCCCGGCGGACCCCGCCAGCGCCTGCGCCCGCGTCAGCGCCGCCAGCGCGCCCGCGTAGTCGCGGCCGAGCAGCAGGCAGGAGGCGCGCTCGGCCAGGCAGCGCAGCGCCTCCCGCGGCAGCCGCGCCGCCAGCAGCAGCTCCGCCGCCCGCTGCAGGGGCGCGGCTGCGCGGGCGGGACGGCCCGTGTCGCGCAGCGCCGCCGCCAGCTCCAGGCAGGGCGCGGCCGCCAGCGCCGGCTGCCCCCGCTCCAGGTGCAGGCGGGCGGCGAAGGCGCCGCAGTTCTGCGCCGCCGCCGCGTGCTCGCCGAAGCCGCCGCGCAGCGCCAGCCGCTGCCGCAGGTCCCGCTCCTGCCGCAGGAACAGCCGCGCCGCCTCGGCCAGGGCGGCCGCCTCGGCGGGGCCGTGGCACAGGCTCTGCGCGCAGCGCGCCACGGCCAGCTGGCACCACGCCGCGTAGGGCAGGCTCTCCTGGGCGCGCAGCTCCCGCGCCAGCGCCGCGAACTGCTCCGCCGCCTCCGCCACGTTCGGCTTCCGCAGGAACCGCCGCCGCAGCTTGGCCGACACCAGCCGATACCGTGACAGGAAGTCCCCGTCCCCACCAAGGGCCGCCCCGGAGCCGCCGGCGCCGGGCCCGGAGCCGCCGGCGCTCGACAGCATCGCGCGGTGCGGCAGAATCGAGCACACTCGCACGGAACCGGAGAGAGCGGAGTCACGCGGGTGGAGTGGCGGAGCTATGGCACACGTGGTCCCAGCGGCGCCCCGCCCACCAGTGGGCGTTGCCATGGGCGGCCGCCCCCGGTGACCGCCCGTCTCGCTGGGATGCGGCTGCGTCCCATCTGCTCACGCTCGTCAGCATCCCTCATTCCCCCGAAGAGAAGCCCGCACTGACACTGCGTGTCCCGCACGGCCTCCGCCGCGTGGCTCTGGCCAGGTGTGAGTCCGTGAGGGTCCGTATTGCCTCTTTGCTGCTGTACGGGTCGGAAGGTGTCATAGTATCGCTTGGCTGGAAAAGACCTTTGAGATTATCGAGTCCACATACCTGTCCACTAGTGAACCATCCCTGAGCACCTCATCTGCCTGTCTTTTAAACACCTCCAGGAATAGCGACTCCACCACCCTCCTGGTGAGCTCTGCCAGTGCCTGACAACACCTTTGGTGAAGAAATTCTCTCCTGATGTCTAATCTGAACCTCCCTGAGATGTAGAGGGACTCTGCTCGACAAGGAGGGAAATTCGGCTTCCCACAAGCTGTATAGGGCACACATACTCTGGCATTGTATTGCTGAGGTTTCTGAACCACACAGCAGTTTGGCTTTGATTCTTGTGAATGATAATTGGAAAAAGAACACTTTGTGACCTTTTTTGCAGCTCAGCTTTCCACAGGAAAAGCTTGACTTTCGGTGTTTTCCCCCACCCCCACTTAAGAGAATAATATCTCTCTCCTAGTCTTAATGTTTTTAGTAGCAAAGGTGAAAAAGCATATTGAGTATTGTCCTCTGAGTTTTAAGGTGCTCCTTCAACAGAGCTGCAGTGGGGTCTGGGGCTGCTTAGACCTTAACTGGAAATATCAGAGGATTCAGTCTTTAACAAAACGTTTTATTCGTCCAAGTATTAATGAAGTGTTTGAGCTAAGGAGTTTCTTGAACAGTCTGCAGTTTGAATGAAAACCCTCCAATCTCCTCATTGCCCAGGCTGTGTCCGCCTGATGTGTGAGAGGCTCAGACTGTGTCTCCGAGTCTGCGGTCTTCTAAAATCAGCAAACAGATGAGCATTGGAAACATGAGCATGAAATGGAAAATATACAAACAGGAAAATGTTCTCTACAAGAAGAAGATGGGCACCAAAGAATAAGAAAGGCTTCTGGAATCCTTTGGCCATTGGATCCCTTGCTGGATATTCTTGGCATGATCCAAGTGCAAAACAAGTGCTGTGCAATGACCAGGTGTCATGGTTTAGCCCCAGTTCCCAGCTTGATCACCAGCTAAACACAACCAGTTATCATCCCACACCACCAGCCAGGAAAAGGGAATGAGAGAGACACTTGTGGGTTGGAAACTACAACAGAAACAACTTTAATGAAAAATAATAACAAAATAATGTACATATACACAAATATACAAAATCAAACTCTCTGATGACTATACGTCACCACTGATGCTACAAGCAGGCATGGGGAAAATCTCGTGGACTTGTCTCAGTGGCAGATGGGAGCTGGATTCAGGAACCGGATGCAGAAATGCACAGATCCAGGATCAGAAGTAAAAGGAGGAGGTCCGTATTAGACATCAGCCATCAAAGAAGAGAGGTTGACCCTCATAATCCCTCAGTTTTATACTGAGTATGAATTATGTGGCATGGAATACTCTGCTGGCCAGTTTTGGGTCACCTGTCCTGTCTGCTCCTCCCTGCAGATCCAACCCTTTTTTTGCCCATTTCACTTACGGTATTCCACCAACTTCAGACTAACTTTGGCTTCCATAGAAACAAATATAAACAATGGCCTTTCTGCACACCAATGCCCCATTACTTTGCTGATTATCATAAATTTTAAGTATTACCACTTCTAGAGACAGACACTATCTGTAAAACATGTAGTTAACTTTCTGAAAATGAAGTTACTTAGATGAGGCTTAGCTGAAAAGTTAGAAAATCAATTCTGCTTTTAGCTCAGGCCAGCTGTCTGTTTGAATACACAGAAAAGTGAGGCTGACCTGGAGTTACAAAGACTGCGGTAATAACAAGGGGAAAAGTTATCACCGTCCTGGTTTGGGGTGTCAGCTGTGCACTGTTTCTTGGCATGCCTGTCCTCCAAGCCCCTCAGGGCACATTTCTGGGCTCCATCATGGAGTAAAATAGTCACCCACTCCCCAGGTGATGTTCTGATGGGTGTCTCCCTCTTCTTTTCCCAATGCTTCTGCACTCATCCTCTCCCTTTTCCTGCTTTCTCTGGTGTGGAGATGATGTGGCACTTAGATAATACTCACAGTGGATTTCTATTCCCATTTCTCCCATCGCTCCTCTTCCTCCCGTTGAAAGAGCCTGTCTCAGTCTGGGGCTCTTTACCTGCCCTTCCCCTCTAGGCCAAGGTTATTTCTTCTCTGATGCTTCCAGCCTTCATGCTTCCTGGGAAACACATTCTTCAGCTGCGTCAGCAGAAATGATGCAGAAAAAAAGCAAGGTCCCAGTTATCCTTTCCTCTTCATTTACTGCACCCTCAAGGAAGCTGTAGTCCCAATGATGCCAGTAAAAGAAACATGGAGTGCTGTCAATTTCTTTCTCCACCTTCCCCACAAGTCTTATCTTGCAGTCAGAACAAATTCTTGATGAGAAGGTCCCATGCCTGAGACCCTGGACTAAATGGAAAGCCTATATCTCCGTCACAGACCTGCTGTGGCTCAGCCCCCCCTGGTTCCTTAGGAGAGCTCTCTTCAGCCTGCCCCGGATGGTGCAGAGCACAGCCCTCCGGAAGCTGCTGGACAGGAAGAAGAAGATGACTGGGTCAAGGCAGCTGTTGAGGGCTGAGATGCAGAGCACAAGCTCATTAGCAAGGTGGAGACCCTGCTTCCAGGGCAAACTAGAAATGGTCCCCACTTGCGCAAGGATGTAAGGAATGCGGACAATGTGATAGGGGGTGAAGCATACAACGAAGATGACCAGGACTACGAAAGTCTTGGTGATGGCTCTCATGCTGGTCCTCTTGTTCAGCTGCTGAGCTTTCACTGAGGAGACTCTTTGGAGCTTGACAAATATCTTGCTATAGAAGTAGAGGAAGAGCAGCAGCAGCATGAAGAAAGTGGCTACTGCAACCATGTTAAAAGCTGCTGCTGTGGTGCTTTTGCTGTTGAAGTGGAAGCATTTATGGTCACAGGGCCCTTTTCCTCTTGTCTCAAAAAAGAAAGGCAGCATGAACACTGTGTGCACCAACCAAACCACCCCAGAGGCCACAGTGCTACAGGACACAGTATGAATCCTAAATTTCTGCAGGGGCAGGATGATCTTCAGGTAGCGGTCAAGGCTGATCAGGCTGAGGAATGTGATACTGACATACATGTTGAGGTAGAAGAAAGCCCCGATGATGTTGCAGAAGATCAGTGGCTCGTTCTTGCTTTGAAAGGTGATGCGGAAGGGCAGGCAGAGGGAGAGCAGGAGGTCAGAGAGTGCCAGGTTCCTCATGTACACAGTGATGGAGGTCCTGCGCTGAACGCCACATGAGAACACCCAGAGTGCCAGGGCATTGCTGAGCAGCCCAATAATGAAGATGAGGGAATACATCACAGGGAGCGTCACAGAGAGGAACTCATCTTGGATCTGACAGCAGAAATTGCTGAGTCCGTGCTCTGTGGGCTGGGTGGCAGGAAGGGGAGTGCCAGGGGAGTCCATCATTAGAGCCACAGATCTGGAAAGAAAATGCAGTTGGAGCGGACATCTGCATGAACCGTCTCCATACAGGCACTGTCCTTGTAGGTACTGAAGACCCCTGTGGTACCTTTGTGGTTCCCCTGTGACCCAGGTCACCGCAAGCACAACTTTGCAATCCCTCAGTCTGTTATGTGAAGGCCACCAGCTTGTGCAGCACACAGAAAACTGGACTGGGGCCTTAGGAGCATGAGTCTGCCAGGCTCACACGCTGGCTTTTTGACAATGCCTTCTCTCTCATGGGGCTCAGATCTGCAGGGAAACGTCCATAGAGAATCTGCCCACTGAACACCAGTGAGCGAACAGGCCACCATGCTGCTGCCACAGGATGATCTGGGAGGCCAGCAGCACTCTGCTATCCTAGATGGGGTAACTGGATTTTCTCCTGGCTTCTCTCATGCTATCCCATGCTACCCTCTGCTAAGGAAAGCTGTGAGACCAGAGTGGTGGAAGCTGGCTGTGTGCTAGGTAAGCACACCCTACTAAACAGCTGGGGTTCCTCAGCAGGGAAAAAACAGTTTTGATTGTACATGAGCAATGAAATGGGTATAGCAAACATGAATTCAGCCCACATGCAGCATGATACATATGGATATCTTGGTGTTGTTAAGGAACAGTACTGAGACACTGTCAGAGCTTCTTATTGTCCCCTCTGAGGCTGAGAAATCAAACCCACACTTGGCTGTTCCTTCATCGCTATTCTGCTGCTCTCACTTCAGATATGTGTGATGCTGCTACCTCAGGAGCAAGGACCCCTCCACTGGATTTTTTCCTCCTACCCAGCTCTCTCTGATGCCCACCCCTTCTCCCCTGGTGATCCTGGTGCTTGCAAGGTGCAGGGCAGTGGAACAGGGCTGCAGCTCTCCACCAACAGTGATGGTACAGGAGGGTGCACTCATGCTGCTGCTCCTAGTGGTTTGGCTCTGACTCTGGGTGCTGCGTACACTTGTGTGCCTGTGTGATTTTGGTCTCAGCCCTCTTCTCATGGCTTTACCCACAGGCGTTCTTCTGTCTGTGGTGCAAGGCCCCAGGGCTCCCCGGCAGTGAGGGAAGGCAGGGAGTGAGCCCGTACTGGGGACAGAGGCCCTTTAGCTGTGGTGGCCTGGCTTTGCCCAGCCCTGCCTGGATGGATCTCAGAAGCACTTCACATGCCCATGAGCTCCTTTCCCCTGGACAGCGATGGGAGGACTGGCTCTTCCCAGCCCCTCAGCCTTCACTTCCCTTCCTACTTTCTATGATGTCGAATGACCCATAGCTGCAAAAACCTCAAACTTCCTTCCCACCTGCCACAATTTCTCTAAGAGATTTCTCTATTCCCCAGCACAGACTGCAGGGCAGAGCCAGTTCCAGGTGCTTTAGGATGGAGGCAGCAGAGCTAACTAGATTTGCTGCTTGTGATACACAGTGCTTGTAGCACGACAGGTTGAATGTCTCAAATTCACAGTTCTGGCTTGCTGCACAGTGGTGATGCCACCAGGCACCTGATTGCTTCAGGCTGGATACTTGAAGCACCTGTGTGTGCCTGCGGGTGCACCCACCACAGTGCTTCTTACCTGGGGGGCTGTGCAGGTCCCTCCAAGGACAGGCACTGACCCTCTTGTGTGTGCACAGCCTGACTACTGATACAAGCATATAGAGAGCTGTGTGTGTGTCATGCAGGGTGTGTGCACGTATGCACAGCTCTGTGTGGGTATGTGCATGTATGTGCCATTGCATGGCAGCATGATCTTCATGTGCAACTCAGAGTCTGGACACAAGCTCTGTGCGTGTCTGCTCATTTGTCACTGTTACAGGGCTGTCACACTTTGCCTGAGTGTGCACAGCTGTGCCAAGCCTGGGTGCAACTCCAGTCATTCTTGAGCCCGTGTGTGTGGCAGATGTCCCTGCCTGTTCTGAGCTCCTTCTGCTCAGCCCGTGGCTCCCCCACCCAGTCCCAACCCAGCTTTTCTCACCAGCCATAGCCCCAAGCTGATTTAGCTGACCTCAGTACCTCCCGGCTCCCTTTTCCTCCCAACATTCATTCCCATGACAAAAACGTTCCAGTGACTCATAGCAAGAAGAAAAGCCACCCCAGAGCCACCTACCTCTCTCAGCACCTCTCCTCTGCACCTTCCCCTGCTGTGACAGTGGTTCCTGCTCTTACCAGAGCCCCTATAAGCCCTTGGCTGCTGACGACATCTCTCACCGTGACAAACATCCTCTATGGTTTCCCTGCTCCTCCCATGAGGGCTTGATGTGTTTTTCATCTTCTGCCCCGGAAAGGGGGTGCATTTTGCAGGGGTTAGTCCTGAGGGAGGCTCTTGAATGCATCCCACACACCCACTTCCTGAAGCAAGCACTGGCCACGGCAGCAGATTTGTAGAGACCAGCCATCCCACTAACTATCCAGCCAGGGGGCTACTCTCTCCAAATAGGTTAATTTGCACCGGTGTGCGTGAAGCTGAAAGCTGAACCCAATGAGCTTTGTGAAAGCACCCCATGACACATTGTCCACTGCCCTTAGATGCTGGGCATGTAGGGGAGAGCTCAGCCACAGGGAGATGGGTCACAGCAATGGGCCACTGCTCACAGCTACCCCACAGCATCGAGACTGTGAGTCTATGCTGGCAGAAGGAAGGGAGTTCTCCCAGCTTTTGCCCACACTAAGGTGGAAGTGATTCAGCTGGAAGTCCTTGAAACATCCACTTTCTTGGAGACCCCTGGCCTGATCCTGCACTGGTTGCAGTCCTGCCCAATGATATTCCCAGCTTTGTATGTGTCAAGCATCCAGCTGGGGCGGCATCCAGACAAACCAGAGCTGCCAGGGCAGCTCCTCCTAGAGTGGGAATTGCACAGAGAGGGGTTGGGGGGTCCCCCAGCCCTCATCCCAGACACCGAAAGTAGAACAGCCATGTGCATGGAGCAGATAATTTTGCAAACTGTTTCCATATTACTGGATTTAGCTCACAGAGCAGCGTGAGGTGCACCCACTCAGATGTAAATACCCCAGCAGGTGGTGGAGGAATGTGCAGGTGACGACACTGGAAAGAAGAAATCCTTCCACATGCTGCTCCCCGTCAGCTGCTGCAGCAGGGTCTGGGAGGGCTGAGAGACCCTTTGTACACAGCTGTCTTGACCTAAGACAGGGCAGCATCCTCTGTGCTGCCAGCACTGCTCTACACTCGGGGAAGGCGAAGCACCAAGAGCTGAGGACTCTAGGCAGAGCTCAGAATCGAGTCCAGCATCCTCTCAGCCCCACAGCAAGTGCTGCAGCCCGTCTTCCCACAAATATAACTCTTTCCGGCTGCTCAGACAGCTCTTTGTGCCCCCTGGAGGGACCTGAACTCAGGATCTCTTCATCTGGAACTCACTTTCCAGTGTAAGCCCAAAAGGACATTTAATGAAGCAGTTCCCAAGGAGCAAGTCACTCTTTCAGCCACATGTCTGAATGTCAGCAGTGTTAAATATTTGTCAGCAGCACGGGCAGTGCAGAGCTCTCAGCACCAGAAATCCCTGCTGTGACCAGAGCTTGAGAATTGCTGGGCAGCTCTTGAGGGCTATGGAGGTCTGAGCCTCTTGGGGAAAGGAGGTGGTTACATCCTACCCTCCTGCTTCCCACCTTGCAGCTGCCTTGCGAGCGGCTTTACATTCAGCTGCATTCAGATCCCCCAAAAGTACATCAAGTCTCACACAGACCAGAGAGAAAGCCTTGTCTGTGCCTGCCTGTGCTCTCACACCTTAGCAGGGACTTGCACAGGAAGGCTGTGGACAGGCACTGCCCTGCGGGGGCTCGTGTTGGCATCAGCTGCCCTGCTGCAGCAGTGCCTCTTCCCAGGCTTGTGAAAATCTGCTCCTCATCTGTCTCCCCTCGGTGGGAGCTCCCCAGCCCCGAGGCTGCCTTCCCAGTATCGCCAGCCTCAGGCTTGATCCTGAAGAACAAGACTCAGACTTGTGGGTGGGCTGGGTCACCTGCCACCCTCTGTTCCACCACAAGGCACTGTCACATACCAACATAGTGGTTCTGGGAAACAGGAATGAAATCCAGATCCACGGGGTCCTTTACCAGCAGGTGCATGTGGCTTGCTTTGAAACACCCTGGCTGCACTCCTCAGACACCTTGCACCTCAACGACACTCCTGTCCTGGGTAAGCTCAAGGTGCTCTTCCCTCCAGAGGGAAACAACTGATTCCCTGCAGGGCCAGCATAGAAGATGAGTGATGGAGGCAGGTTTGTTCCAGCCATGGAAATCTTAAAGCCTGAAAATAGAGGTTGGAGGCGGTCAAACCACTGATTTCTCTGGTTTGTCCTGTCATGTTGTGCTGCTTCAGCTTCACCTCTAGCCCTTGCTGAGTAATTAGGAAAGATAAACCTAAGTAGACCTGCCAGCAGAAAGGCAGAAAAGTAACTGCAAACTGAAAAAGGCCAGGAGATTTGAAAGTGTATTTCTACAGCATCAGCTGGCTGGTGTCAGCCACTTCCAAACATATCCGTACAGATAAGCACACCACCACGCTCACTACCCCCATGTTCCTGCCCAGCCCTTCTGCAGCGACCGAGCTCCTGAAAGAGTTCAGGGACAGAGCTGGGAGGACAGGGCTCCCACTTGCAGCCCTCCCGGGTGGTTGTCACAAGGGTTGTGAAGGAGAGAAGTGAGGCCAGGCTCACAAGGAGGGACATCTATTAGACCGACTGGTCCCACTGGGATGGCACCATCCTGCCTGGGTAGTCCGGAGTGGAGGCTGGCAGAGCAGAGGGGTCTGCTGGAAGTGGGAGCCAGAATAAGGTCTTTAGTCCTGAGGATGGGTGGCTACTGCCTGTGCTTGGCTTCAAGCTCAGGAACCACACAGTGCCCCATGGCTCGCAGGCTGTCTTACAGCACAGTGAGCCACTGACAGCTTGTGGTCTGTGCAGCTGTTGTGAGCTGCTGTTTTGTGAGTACTGTTATGCTGCATCATCATCCCTTGCTTGGGGAATCTTTTACTCATTCTGAAGAACCTCAGAGGGATGAACTGCATTATCAATCACACCTCAGTTTCACTTGCCAGCTTTACAGTACCTTTTGTGGTCTAAGAGCAGAGGTCAGAGTGGTTTTTTCTTATAATTGCATATGGGATTTTTAGTCTATGAAATGAACTCTGAGAATCAATGTGAAATACTGAAGTTGAACTTCAGTTTCAGGCATTGACACTTGTCCTTTGGGAATCAGCTTTTAAGAGTGTGCTGATGGGACACGTGTAGGAAAGTACCCATGTTACAACAACCACACACTCTGAGGTTGTTCCGGACAAGCTGAAAGCTGAGTGCTGCCTGCTCCAAGCCTGTGTGATCTGATATTCGGTACGGGGAGAGAGCAGGAGGGATGGCTGCCTGCAGAGGACCCACAGAGCCACCAGTCAAGCCATCTCAGCTCTTGGTGGGCACTGGAGGGCGCAGTTTGGTGTATGTGCCCATACGTACGAACACGGGTGTGGGAACCTAAAGGGGTTTCAAGAAAGCTGGGTAGGGAGTTTTCACCAGAGCAAGCAGCGACAGGACTGGGGGAACGGCTTTGAATTGGAAGGGGGAAGATTCAGATTAGACATTAGGAAGAAATTCTTCATTACAAGGGTGGTGAGACACTGGCACAGGCTGCGCAGGGAAGCTGTGGATGCCCTCTCCTAGGAAGTGTTCAAGGCCAGGTTGGATGGGGCCTTGAGCAGCCTGGTCTGGTGGGAGGTGTCCCTGCCTGTGGAAGTGGGGGTGGAACTGGATGTGGGCTTTAAGGTCCTTTCCAACTCAAACCGTTCTATGATCCTATGAACAGCCTCGCAGTCAGAACGATGGCCTGCCCAGCCCAGGGCCGTTGGCAGGGCTGTAAGCAGGGAAAAGCAAGATGCAGGCAAGCACGTGTGACACTTCCCCCCTGCATGGACTCTGGGCAGCACCATTATATTCTCAGCGCTGAGGGTTTCCGCAGCCTGCTGTGGGTGCTGCACTGAGGAACCGCCAGAGCTCTTGCCGCCCCACTCGAGTGACCTGTTCCCGCCCCACCCCAGCTGCCGCCCCGCACAACCAACCCCTCAACAGAGGCTCTTCGGCAGCTGCGGAGCCTCGCCCCCGCAGGGCTGGGGC
>JAUMJL010002742.1:0-12820 GCA_033558185.1 Dromococcyx pavoninus
GGTGAGCGGGGACGGGGGGGTTCGGGGGCACCGGGATGAGTGGGGACGGGGCAACACGGATCGGGGCGGGGTGGAAGAGCGAGGGGGGAGCGGAGCCCCCAGGAACGAGACCGGGACGGAGTTGGGGGGCACCGGAGCCGGGAGGTGGGACGGGACCGGGGGGAACCGAGTGGAGTTGGGGGGCATCGGGGCTCGGAACAGGGCGAGAACGGGATAGGGGCCTGAGCGGGAACAGGGCGCACCGGAGCCGGGAACTGGAACGGGGGGTACCGGGTGGAGTTGGGGGACACCGGAGCCGGGACGAGAGAACGAGGGTGAAACGCGACCGGAACGCGCGGCTGAGCGGGGATGGGGGACACCGGGGCTCGGAACGGGACCGGGTCTGGGGTGGGGGGACCGCGTGTGGTTGTGGGGCACCGGAACGGGACAGGGGTGGAACCGGAGAGAGGAGGAGGGCGGCGTTAGGGGTGGAACGGGACCGGGCGGTGAGTGGGGACGGGGAAGACCGGGTGGAGTTGGGGGGAGGCGGAGCCGAGAGCTGGGACGGGGGACCGGGAACGGAGGTGGAATGGGACGCGGGGGTTTTGGGGCCGAGAGGTGGGGGTGAGTAGGTTTGGGGGTCACCGGAGCCGGGAGCTGTGATGAGGGAATGGAATGGGACCGGGGGTGAGCGGGGTTGGGGGGCACTGAGGATGTGGGAGGACCGGGGGGGGCACTGGAGGTGGGAGGGGGCCGGGTGGGGTTGGGGGGCACCAGGGATGAGGGGGTGACCACAAAGGGATGGGATAGATGGGGCCTGGGGGCACCAGGACCGGGAGGCGGGTCGGGGGGGGGGGTGAGGGGGTCTGAGGGCACTGGAGCTGGGCTGGGGCAGGATTGGGGAGCACTGGGAGCACCCCCCAGTCTCCAGCCCCTCGTTCGGGGCTCCCTCAGCATTGTGACCCATGTGTAGGGCTGGGCCCCCCCAGTGTCCCCCCACTTCTCACGCCCTCGGAGTCCCAATCCTGCTCGGAGCTGGAGCCTTCCCAAGATCCCGACTCCCCTGCATGCGGGTTCAGGGAGCAGAGGGGCTCTGGGGGGTCACCCCACTCCGGGTACCCTGCGCTGCCACCCCTCCCGGTGCCGTCCCCTTCGCACCACGTCCTGATCCTGCGGGAGGGAAGTGGCTCTCGCGGCCGGAAAGCTGTTCCGAAACAGCTGGGTGGGAAGTGCTGAGCAAGCGTGGGCTGTGGTGGGGCCTCACGTCCTGCAGAGCTCGTGAGGAAGCTCCCGTGCCCTCCTTTGACCGGAATTGTTGGGTGGGATTGATCCTCCTGAGGCCTCTCGGTGCTCCGCAGGTGTCCATGCAGTACAACCCAGGCTGGAACAGCTCCTCGGTCAACCTGCTCCACGTGCGGGCGGTGGGACCGGCTGACACCCTGCACTACATCTGGAGCAGCATCGGAGCTCCCACCGTGCTCCTGGTGGCCACGGAGAGCGGGAGCAGCTCCCTGCACGTCAACTGGAGCCGCCTCCTCTCCCCAACGCCAGCCGGGGCCGTTTGGATCGACCCTCCCAGCAGCGTCGTCTACTCCGCTGCCATTGTCTTCACCAAGGTGGGAATGAGGTGGAGGGGTGTGTGGGGCAGAGCTGATCCATTGGCAGCATTCCCAGCTCCAGGGAACCAGCCCCTGGATGCCCCACTCTGGTTGTCCCTTCCTTGAGCTCCAAAAAGGAGATGACTTGGTCAAACATAGAGACATAGAATGGGTTGGGTTGGAAATAACCTTGAAGCCCATCCAGTTCCACCCCCTGCCATGGGCAGGGACACCTCCCACTGGATCAGGGGGCTCCAAGCCCCATCCAACCTGGCCTTGAACACCTCCAGGGATGGGGCAGCCACCACTGCTCTGGGCAACCTGGGCCAGAACCTTCCCACCCTCACATCAAAACATTTCTCCCCAAGATCTCACCTCAATCTCCCCTTTATCACCTCAAAACCCTTCCCCCTCATCCTATCCCTGCACTCCCTGATCCACAGCCCCTCCCCAGCTTTCCTGGAGCCCCTTTCAGTCCTGGGAGGCTGCTCTGAGGTCTCCCCAGAGCCTTCTGTTCTCCAGGCTCAACAACCCCAGCTCTCCCAGCCTGTCCTCATAGGCTGGACGGTGCCTTGAGATGTTTGGCCAAGGCAGCTCCTCTTTGTCTCCATCCTCTCCGTGGTGGCAGTGGCAGCTCTGAGACCACAGCACAGAGCACTGTCAGCAGCTCCCATCCCCTCTCCCATTCCTCCTTCCCAGCTGTTTGAGTACAGGGATTCCAAAGCAGCAGAAGAGCTCTTCTACCCCACCTACGACCTCTCTGACTTCTCCTGGGACAGCATCAATCGCACCCTCAACCACACGGCGCTGACCGCCGAGTTCAGGGGCATCCCAGATGCTGATCCCGGTGGCACCTTCTCCAACGGCAGCGTGGAATTCCGGGTGAGTCCACAGGATGGACAGGATGCCACAGGCTGAACACGTGTGTCCAAAGCATGTCCTGGAGAGGGACTGTTGCTCCATGGGGGTGATGGTGTTGTCCTCTACTCTTGCAGGTGACAGCCTACGAGTCCAGTGGCCGTGATGAGCTCCTGCCCAGCCTCCTGCACACGACAAACAGCTCCAAACTGGAGTTTGTCCTGGATGGAGTGGCCCCACGGGGCAACGGCTCCCGCTTTGCCTTGGAGGTGGCCACGGTGGAGGAGCTGGGGGCGGCGCAGAAGCTGCGCTCGGTGCGTTCCATCGACGACGAGTACACCCCCACCATCTTCGAGGTGAGAGCGGGGCGAGCGCTGGGCTTGGGGACCAACGTGGGGGTTCCCCACTGCGCCTCACCCTGGCGTGGAGACCATTCCTGTCCTCGCTTCTCCACCAGACGCTCTCCCTGGTAGCCGAGTCCCGGAACGACAGCTCCACGCTCAGCTTCCTGCAGTGGAAGGCGACAGCGTACGGCTCGCGGGCGCCCAGGCGCGAGGACGGCATCGAGTGCCACCCTGAGAGCCTGCAGGCAGCCAACTGGACCCTGCCCGTGTCCAGCGTTGTCCGCGCCTACTTCGGGGACGGTGTCGGCAGCACCTACACCGTCAGCGCCATCAACATCTCCTTCGGTGGAGAGGAGGGAGGGCTCTACCAGGAGAAGCGCTACCTCAGCTGGTGAGTGGGCTCTGTTGTGCAGGAAAGGCCCTGGGGGTGCTGAGCAACAGCGGCTGAACATCAGCCCAGCAGTGGCCCAGGTGGCCAAGAAGGCCAACAGCACCTGGCTTGGATCAGCCATGGGGTGGCAGCAGGAGCAGGGATGGGATCGTCCCCATGGTGAGGCCACACCTGGAATCCTGGGTTTTGGGCCCCTCACTCCAAGAAAGACCTTGAGGAGCTGGAGAACATCTGGAGAAGGGAAGGGGCTGGAGAACAGGGGTTGTGGGAGCAGCTGTGGGCCCTGGGGGTGTTTAGTCTGGAGAAGAGGAGGCTGAGGGGAGACCTCATTGCTCTCTGCAGCTCCTGGAGAGGAGGGTGGAGTGAGGTGGGGGTTGATCTCTTCTCCCAACAGGCGATGGGATGAGAGGGAATGGCCTCAGGTTGTGCCAGGGGATGTTTAGATTGGATATTGGAAAAAATTCCTTTGCTGACAGTGGTGAAGCCCTGGCAGAAGCTGCCCAGGGCACTGGGGGAGTCTCCATCCCTGGAGGGGTTCAAAAACCTCGTGGCTGTGGCACTTTGGGACATGGTTTGGTCAGCACGGTGGGACTGGTTGAGGGTTCGACTGGATGACCTTGGAGGTCTTTTCCAACCTCAGGGATTCCGTGATTCTAAATGATGCTCTCCAGTCACAACTTGCCTTTTGGGATCTGCTCAGTCCAAGGGTTCCTCTGTTTGATACAATCTCCTTCCAAATGTCCACGTTTCTCTGTGAGCCCATGGCCAGGCGTTCTGCAGTTTATTGCTCTGTTCCCTCGCCGCTCTCCTGCCCCACGTGGGCTCCTGCCAAGGAGTCCTGGTTGGACTCTGCCCCAGCTATTCCAGCCATGGGACACAGGCCACGGCTGATCCCCATCTCCGTGGCTGATTCCTCATCCCCTCCTCACAGGTCGGCGCTGCTGGGCTTTGGGCAGCCGCCCATGGACACCTTCTCCCCCCTCGTCATCTCCATCGTGGCCGTGGCGCTGGGCACCCCCGTCCTGATGCTCCTGGTGGGCACCTGCCTGGTCCTCTTTACTCAGAGGAAACGCTATTCGGAGTACGAGCCCATCAACTGAGCAGGACAATCCCTGGAGAGACCCCTGGCATCCTTCTTGGTGCCAGGAACCAAGTGCTGGAGGGGCTCCAGGACCTGCAGCCTCCTCTCTGTCCCCTCCATCCCTGCGGTCCAGGATCAGAGGGCACCGGTTGCACCACTCGCTCCGATCACAAATCCCTCTCTCCTGCTCCCATCCTGCATCTGATGACACTTCTTCCTCTTTTTTGTTTTACCAATCCATTCAGCCAAGGGAAGTGACCAGGGGGGAGCTGATCGGGGTTGCCTTGGACCATGGAATGATTCTTCTTCTCCCAAGGGATAAAACCACTGTTGGGGCTGCAGCCAAGCTGGGACTGGCTGTGCCCCATCCTCTGCTGTTCTGGGGTGGCTCCAATTGAGAACCAGGGCTGGGGCTGGTGTGCAGGGTGCCAGGAGCATCCCAGAACAGCCCCACTCGACCTCCTTGGAGCTCATGGACTCCTCAACCCCCAGCTCTTTCTGCTGAGCTGCCCTCGGTGAGAGGACAAGAGGGAAACCTGGGGCTGCTTGAGCTCAGGAACGTCCTGGCAGTCCATAAGGAGCTGATCCAGGCTTGCTCTTGGTGTTCTGCAGCCTTTGGAGGTGCTGTCATGGTGCTTGGAGCTGTGGGCAGGCGTGGTCTGCAGCTCTTTGGTGTTGGCAGCGGCACTGCGTCACTTGGGGCCGCGCTGGGTTCTCACTGTTTCCACCACTGACTTCTCTTTGACCAAATAAAGTGGATTTCTAGGAGCAGTTTCCCATGGAATCACTGCAGGGCAAGAGTGGGGAGAGCAGCTCTTGGCCTGGTGGGAATTCAAGGAGCTCAGCAGGAGCCCAGGATGGAGATCGGGGTGGTTTTGGCTGGGAAGTGCATTCCAAGGAGTCCAACTCTTCCCATTCTCAGGCTGCTGATGAACTGCCACCGTATGGTTTGCCAGGATGGGAGGGGGGACAAGGCAAACCCTTGGCAGATCCAGGGATAGAGGGGCTTTCTCCTTATTTCCCCTTTGTTTGGTGGATTTTTAACTGGTCTGGGTGGTGCCTGAGAATTGAACTGAAAGGGACTGGCACGGGCTGGACTCAGGAGAGGTCCCTTTGTGTCCACAAAGCACTCTGAGGTGGGGCTGAGCGCCACAGGGGGTGCAGGCTGGGGGATGGGTTGTCCTGGTGCCATCTCCCCTGTCCCATTGCCATCTCCCCCACCTAGAGCCTTCTCACCCATCCCGGTGCCTTCTCACCCATCCCATTGCCTCCTCACCCATCCCAGCTCCTCCCTTTTCCCAGCTCCTCCCCTCATCCCTCCCTGGGGCAGAGCTCTCTCCCTCCTACCTGGCTCAACTGGTTTGTGAACCGGGAGCTGAACCTTTCCCAGGAGGAAGAGGGAGAGAAGGAGGGAGAGGAGCTGGGTGGGACCAGCCACGGCGCCGTGCAGAGGGCTGGAGTGTTGCTGGGAGATGGACAGTTGGGGGATACATCATTTTGGGGCTGGATGATGGCATCCCAGGTCCTGGAAGCAGCAGTTCCTGGGGGAATTCAACCCACCCTCTCCAAACCAACCAGAGAGGCGCTCGGTGAAGGGCTTTATTGGGCAAAGGCAGCTCTGGCAGCAGCTCAGGCAAATCCATCCCCAACCCATCCTTGTGGAATGGAGTCTCTGGGTCTCCCTCCGGGTCCAGTTCGCCCTCCTGGAGCAAAATCCCAGTGCAGAGGAGTGGGGGGGGGGACCAGCAAGAACCTTCAGGGCTCAAGCAGGGCAGCAAGGGGGGGCTCGACCCACCTGCAGCGCGGGCTCTGGGTGCCCCGTGTCAGCCCCAGAAGCGGAGTTTGGCCCTGCTCTCCTTGGAGCCCTCCTCGGGCGTCGGAGCTGCCACGGCGAGGAGGTTCTGGGGCTCCAGGATGAACATGCTGTAGAGGTTCCAGAGCAGCATGGCCAGCAGCGGCACGAAGGTCAGGCTGAAGCCGAAGGCGCGGAACGAGCGGCCGATGGCGTAGGACAACCAGTAAATCAACCTGGAGAGGGCAGAGGGGTGGGCTCGGGGGTTACTGGTTTTCCCCCTTCCTTCCCTCAGCAGCTCCAGACCTGGTGGGGCTGTGGTGAAGGGTGCTGAGCGAGCTCTGCCCAGCCAAAGGACCACAAGTGGTTTGGCAAAGCTCAGTGGGACCTTGCGAGATCTCGCTCTGCTGGGGCTTTGGGGTGTTCTTTTTATTGAATGATGGAATGGTTTGGGTTGGAAGGGACCTCAAAGCCCACCCAGTCCCACCCCACTGCCATGGGCAGGGACACCTCCCACTGGATCAGGGGGCTCCAAGCCCCATCCAACCTGGCCTTCAACACCTCCAGGGATGGGGCAGCCACCATTGCTCTGGGCATCCTGGGCCAGGGCCTCCCCACCCTCACAGCAAAACATTTCTCCCCAAGATCTCATCTCAATCTCCCCTTTTTCACCTCAAAACCCTTTCCACTCATCCCATCCCTGCCCTCCCTGATCAGGAGCCCCTCCCCAGCTTTCCTGGAGCCCCTTTCAATCCTGGGAGGCTGCTCCAAGGTCTCCCCTTTGGATCCTCTCAGGTCACAGCTGTCAAGAGACCTCATGGAAGCTGAATTTGGAGAAATTTGGAGACAGGAAGAGCTGAGGATCTCACCAGTGTGGTGACATCCTCCTAGCCAGGGATGACTGACCACAAGATGCTGCTCATCACCTTAATTGCAATAATGAGCATTGGCTGTATCATCACTGTTTGGTTGCTCTCAGGCTTATAAGTACTTCCATCCAAAAATATTTGCATGAAGTGAGAACCATCAGATCTCATACAGCAAGTTTTACCAAATATTTAGATGCTTAATAAAACATATCTGTATTGCTAATCTTGATCCAGCCAAAAAGGCCCTGGGGGTGCTGAGCAACAGCAGCTGAACATCAGCCCAGCAGTGGCCCAGGAGGCCAAGAAGGCCACCAGCATCCTGGCTTGGATCAGCCATGGGGTGGCAGCAGGAGCAGGGATGGGATTGTTCCTCTAGAACTCGAATTCTGGGTTCAGTTTTGGGCCCCTCACTCCAAGAAAGACCTTGTGGGGCTGGAGAACATCTGGAGAAGGGAATGGACCTGGGGAAGGGGCTGGAGAACAGGGGTTGTGGGGGCAGCTGTGGGCCCTGGGGGTGTTTAGTCTGGAGAAGAGGGGAGACCTCATCACTCTGTGCAGCTCCTGCAAAGGAGATTGGAGTGAAGTGGGTGCTGGGCTCTTCTCCCAAGGAACAAGTGATGGGATGAGAGGAAACGGCCTCAGGTTGCATCAGGAGAGGTTTAGATTGGATATTGGGGAAAATTCCTTTGCTGAGAGAGCAGTGAAGCCCTGGCAGAGGCTGCCCAGGGCAGTGGGGGAGTCTCCATCCCTGGAGGGGTTCAAAAACCGTGTGGCCGTGGCACTTTGGGACATGGTTTGGTCAGCACGGTGGGGTTGGGCTGAGGGTTGGACTGGATGATCTTGGAGGTGTTTTCCAACTTCAGTAATTCCTTTATTCTCTGATTGGTTTAATTCTTTACCTTCAGGAGTTTGGTGGGTGCTTTTAACTCATTTCCCCACTCTCTATACAGCTGGGCAGAGGTTGGGCAGCCAGGGAGGATTCTGGGTGATTTCCTGCCTTGGATCTGTCCTCGATAGCCTGACCCCCTACCAACACACAGCTGGGCAGTTGGGTTGTGACACCAGCATCCACCTCATGGGTTCTGACCCCAGCAAGGGTCCACTGTGGGACGTGGGACGAGGGCTGGAGGAACCCTTCCCCTGCACCACCTTTCCTGGCTGTCAGAGGCACTCCTGGAGCAGGAATTTGGTGTTTGTCTCCACCGCCGGACCCCGTTTGCACCTTGGGTGCTGTTGTAGCTCAGGGAGGGGTGAAGGAGCCACTTACCTGGAGATGGCAAAGAGCCCCGTGAGCAGAGGGATGAGCTTGAGGACCTCCTGAGGGAGGTAGGTGGCCAGCACAGCCATGTTGAAGAAGTAGAGGATGAAGAGATGGATGGACTGGGAGACGTAGGTGCGGTGGAGCTCCACCTCCCGCTGCAGCTCCCCGAAGGGCTCCAGCGCTGAGGAGCAGAGGCGGGAGATGCCGCTGACGATCATCCCTGGGGGGGCAGAGAGAGGTGGGGCTGAGCAGGTGAAACCACGTTGGGACCCCAGGGGAGGACCAAGGAGAGACCCAACGGGGTGGGAAGAGGGTAAGAAAACTCCATCTGCTGCTCTGGTTGGAGCAACAGAGCTGTGAGGAGCTCAGTTCCAGCTCTGCTCCCCACGGCCCTGGTTGCTCCAGGGCTAATGCAAAGAATCACAGACTCTTCCAGTTGGAAAAGACCTTTGAGATCATCGAGTCCAACCGTACCCATCTTCTGCTAAACCATGTCCCTAAAAACTCATCCACCTGTTTTTTAAACACCTCCAGGGATTGGTGACTCAACCCCCTCCCTGGGCAGCCTCTGCCAATGGTTGAGAACTCTTTCCATAAATAAATTCTTCCTGATATCCAGTCTGAACCTCCCCTGGCACAACTCAAGGCCATTCCTCTTGTCCCAACACTCGCTCTGCCACAGCCTCCTCTCAGGCCCTTGCAGACAGCGATGAGGTCTCCCCTCAGCCTCCTCTTCTCCAGGCTAAAGAACCCCAATTCCCTCAGCCTCTTCTCTCAGCACTTGTTCTCCAGCCCCTTCCCCAGCCTTGGCCCCTTCTCTGGATGCTCTCCAGCCCCTCAAGGTCCTCCTTGGAGTGGGGGGCCCAGAACTGACCCCAGGGCTCGAGGTGCAGCCCCACCAGTGCCCAGTGCAGGGGCACAATCCCTGCCCTGCTCCTGCTGCCCACGCTGTGTCTGACACAGCCCAAGATGCCGTTGGCCTTAACGCAGCCCCAGGGTGGGCACTGGGCTCTGGCTCACCCAGAACGATGGGGAAGGTGGCGAAGGCGGCGCAGCGGAGCGTGTAGACCAGGCGGGCGCTGATGGTGGGCAGCAGAGGGGCATCGAAGGGCAGGAAGACATAGGCTCCGTAGACGAAGCAGGGGCCGAGGAGCAGAGCCCCCAGCACCGAGGCCACGGCTTTGAGGTTGCCGGCGCCGCAGTCCCTGCCGCACGGGCACCGCGGCCCCTCCGGCGGGGGCTTCACCGCTCGCCCCTCGAAGCCCAGAGGGTCCCTGTAGCGTGAGGGGCCGGTGGGAAGGAGGACCTGCTTCTGGCGGAGGCCGCTGGGTCTGTCACTGGGGGGGAACTCATCCCCTTTGCCCTCTTCCCATGGCCACGGTGACGGTGGCTTCTTCTGCTTGCCCGGTGTCCGCTCGATGCACTGGGGGTCGATGGGCACGAAGACGTGGGCAGCCACCACGGGCAGCCCAAGGGCTTCCTCATCTTCAGCCTCGGCTGAGGGGGAGGTGAGTGCAGCCTCCTCGGGGTCTTCTCGGCCACCTTCAGGACTTGAGCGTCTCTTGGCCTCCGCGGGCTCCGGCTGAGCCCGGGCGCTGTGCTGGCACCGGTCCCATGGCAGGGTGGCTTCAGGGTCGCTCGGGTGTTCGCCTGGGGCTGGTGGCACCTTGTCCAAGGGTTTGGTCAGGGCCGCCTTCCCCAGCTCCAGCAAAGCCACCTCCTCGGGAATCGGGTCGGCAGCAGCCATGGGAGCGGCCGGCTGGGGGCTGGCAAGAAGCCCTCTGGTGTTTTGGGGTGCCAAGAGGGAATCAGGCTCCCGTCCCTCCCACTTTCACCCTGTGCCAGGAGAAAGGAGAGAGAAAACCAGCAGAAATGAGAGGGTTGGGGTCAGGCACACAGCTCCAGTTACACCACTGGGTGGGAATTGGCAGCTCTGGAGCCAGAGAATTACATAGAATTGGGTCAGAAGGGACCTCAAAGCCCATCCAGTCCCACCCTCTGCCATGGGCAGGGACACCTCCCACTGGGTCAGGGGGCTCCAAGCCCCATCCGACCTGGCCTTGAACACCTCCAGGAATGGGGCAGCCACCACTGCTCTGGGCAACCTGGGCCAGGGCCTCCCCACCCTCACAGCAAAATATTTCTCCCCAAGATCTCACCTCAATCTCCCCTCTTTCAGCTCAAAACCCTCCCCCCTCATCCCATCCCTGCCCTCCCTGATCAAGAGCCCCTCCCCAGCTTTCCTGGAGCCCCTTTCAGTACTGGGAGGAGTCCCCACCACCCGCTGACTCCTCCAGTGTTAGGAGGAAGAAGAGCCCAGCTCCCACACCCCAGCAGTGCTCCCAGCCCTCAGAACTGGGATCAGGGTGCACGGGACCATCTGTATGTCCAGCATCGCCGCGTGTCCCGTGGTCCCTGGGGGTGTGGGTCTGGCTGGAGAATGGGACCTGCTTGGGAATTGCTTCCCCACCCAGTTGAACATCCTGGGGGTTCCAGCTGGGCACAAACCTGGTGACTCAGGGGTGCTGGACACTGCCTGCGTGACACAACCAGCTCCACTCCCGGCTCCATCCCGTGCCAGCACTGGCCAAGCCCGGATACTGGGAAGAGCCGGCCAGGCCGCATGGAGGATGCACAAATAAAGCCAAGCTGAGACAGATTTGCTGCCTTTTGTGGCTGGGACCCATTTTTGGTGAGCACAGGAGGCAGCCGGGTGCTCCTTTCTATGGGGGAGCAGGAGATCCAAGAAGAAATGTCCCATTTTTCCCACTGAGGAGGAAATCCCTGTCTCCTGGCCCATCCCAGGCGTTGCTGGTACCCACATGGGACCCTCCTGCAATGAAATTCTCCCCCTCTTTTTCCCTTCTGGACACATTTATCCCTACACCCCCAGATTGAGACCTCACCTGGCCACGGGTGTGGGGAAACTGAGGCACGGTGTGGGTTTAACGTGAGGTTCACGCGGGGGATGCGGCAGCTCTGCCTCCCACACCTCCATCTCCCCTCTCCCACCCCACTCGCCCGTCACCCCCTGGGACACAGGAGGAAGCTGGCACCGCGCTCCCCTCACTGCAAAACTTACTTGGCAAGAGGTGGGGGGGCCATGGGAGGGCTGGGAGCCCGTGAAACGCTTCCACCGCCTCTCTCTCCGCCTCTGGACTTCAAACCTGTTTAACCAGCTAAGGTGGGGCCGCCTGAAAGGGGCAGGCGGAGCTGATGAGGTGATGAGACTGTGCTGAGCCCTGTGCCAAGCCCTGTGCCAAGCCTTGTGCCAGCCTCTAGCCCTTTGCTGAGCCCTGTGATGGAACGGGATAAGGAAGCCAGTTCTGGAATACTGTTGGAATTGGATAGGATTTAAAGTACCTTCTAATCCAAACCATTCCGTGCTCAGCCCTGTACCAGATCTGAGCCCTATGCCAAACCTTGTGCCAGTTATGAGTCCTGTGCTGGAGCTGGATAAGGAACCCAGTTCTGGAACCCTATTGGAACTGGGCAAGCTTTAATGTTCCTTCTAATCCAAACTGTTCTGTGCTCAGCCCTGTGCTAGCCTGAGCCCTGAACCCTGTGCCCTATGCTGCGATTTCAATCCAGGCTGGGGGACAAAATGATTTGAGCAGCCCTGAGGAGAAGGATTTGGGGTGTCAGTGGGTGAGAAGCTCCACATGAGCCAGCAAAGTGCAGTCCCAGCCCAAGAACCCCCCCATGTCCTGGGCTGCACCCAGAGCAGTGGAACCAGAGCGGAGGGAGGGGATTCTGCCCCTCTGCTCTGGGGAGACCCCGCCTGGAGCCCTGTGTCCAGTTCTGGAGTCCTGAGCAAAGGAAGGACCTGGAGCTGTTGGAGCAAGACCAGATGAAGCCACGGAGATGATCCAAGGGCTGGAGAACCTCCTGTACAAGGACAGGCTGAAAGAGTTGGGGTTGTTGAGCCTGGAGAAGAGAAGGCTCTGGGGAGACCTTAGAGCAGCCTCCCAGTACTGAAAGGGGCTCTAGGAAAACTGGGGAGGGACTTTTCCAAGGGCCTGGAGCGATGGGGCAAGGGGCAATGGCTTTAAATTGGAAGGAGGAAGATTTAGATGAGACATTAGGAAGAAATTCTTCACAATGAGTTTAAAATATGAATATCAAAAAGTCGCTATAAGAGGGCACCTTCATGGAAGATTGAGTGAAAACCAACATCCCTAGAAGAAAGCTGGGAAGGGGCTTTTGATCAGGGAGTGCAGGGATAGGATGAGGGGGAAGGGTTTTGAGCTGAAAGAGGGGAGATTGAGGTGAGATTTTGGGGAGAAATGTTCTGCTGTGAGGGTGGGGAGGCCCTGGCCCAGGTTGCCCAGAGCAGTGGTGGCTGCCCCATCCCTGGAGGTGTTCAAGGCCAGGTTGGATGGGGTTTGGAGCCCCCTGACCCAGTGGGAGGTGTCCCTGCCCATGGCACGGGGTGGGACTGGATGTCCTTTGGGATCCTCTCCCCACTCGCTGCCTCCCAGTGCCGCCGCCGCACGGGGCGCTCCGGCGCGGTGACGCCGCGGCCGCCATGTTTGCCAGCACTAAGTCCTGGAACAGGCTCTCGCGAGGTGAGGCCGCCCCCGCCGCTCCCGCGGCCGCGCGGGAAGTCTCGCGGGAAATCTCGCGAGAAGGACGCGGGGCTACGGG
>JAUMJL010002743.1:0-11355 GCA_033558185.1 Dromococcyx pavoninus
GGTGGGGAGCACCTGGGGGGCCTGAACCCCTTTTATGGGGATGGGGGGGCCCTGGATCCCCTTTTTGGGGGATGGGGGGTGCCTGAACCCCCTTTTTTTGGGGGGGGTCCCAGCCCTCTGGGTCCTTTATGGGGGTCCCTGAACCCCTTTTTTTGGGTGGGTGGGGGGGACACCACAGTAACCAATCAGCGCCCGGGAAGGCTCGGCCCGCCCTCTCCCACGCCCTCAGCCAATCAGCGCCGAACCCTGGCGCTCCCCGCCCCGCACTGACAGGCACAGCAACCAATCAGCGCCCGGGAAGTTTCTCATCCCACCCACCCCACCCCCCCACCTCCCCCCGCGGCCGCGGCTTCAACCAATCAGCGCTGAGCTCCGCACCCGCCACAAACCCGGCCAATCAGAGCCGCGCGCAGGGGGGGGAAGGCGGGGCTTGCCGGGCTCCCCGCCAATCACAGCGCGCAGAGGGGTGATTGACAGCGACGCCAGCCAACGGGGAGGTGGGAAAGGGCGCGGGGGAAGCGGCGACGGTGAAGGCGCTTTATTTTGGGGGGGGGGGGGGGCACAGAGTGAGGGACCCCGAAACCATGGGGGGACCCTGAATGGCAAGAGCATCCCTGAATCCATGGGGTGACCCCGAATCCATGGGGGGACCCTCAATCCCAAGGTTATCCCTCAATCCCTGGAGTGCTCCTCAATCCCAAGTGTATCCTTCAATCCCAAGGCCACCCCTCAATCCCAAGGTTATTCCTTCAATCCCAAGGCCACCCCTCAATCCCAAGGTTATTCCTTTAATCCAAGGCCACCCCTCAATCCCAAATCCACCCCTCAGTCCCAACACCACCCCTCAATCCCAAGGTTATCCCTGAATCCCAAATCCATCCTTGAATCCCAAATCCACCCCTCAATCCCAAACTCATCCCTGAACCCCAAGGCCATCCCTCAATCCCAAGGTTATCCCTGAATCCATGGAGTGCTCCTCAGTCCCAAGGCCACCCCTTAATCCCAAGGTTATTCCTGAATCCATGGAGTGCTCCTCAATCCCAAGGTCATCCCTCAATCCCAAGGTCACCCCTCAATCCCAAGGTCACCCCTCAATCCCAAGGTTATTCCTTTAATCCAAGGCCACTCCTCAGTCCCAAAACCACCCCTCAGTTCCAAGGTTA
Organism: Dromococcyx pavoninus; assembly: GCA_033558185.1. Classification (NCBI taxonomy): domain Eukaryota; kingdom Metazoa; phylum Chordata; class Aves; order Cuculiformes; family Neomorphidae; genus Dromococcyx; species Dromococcyx pavoninus. The sequence continues at coordinate 1,164 of JAUMJL010002743.1, forward strand.
TCCCTGAATCCCAAATCCACCCCTCAATCCCAAACTCACCCCTGAACCCCAAGGCCATCCCTCAATCCCAAGGTTATCCCTGGATCCACGAAGCGCTTCTCAGTCCCAAGGCCACCCCTCAATCCCAAATCCACCCCTCAATCCCAAAGTCATCCCTGAATACCAAGGTTATTGCTGAATCCCAAAGCAATCCCTCAATCCCAAACCCACCCCTCAATCCCAAGGTTATCCCTGAATCCATGGAGTGCTCCTCAATCCCAAAGTCAACCCTGAATACCAAGGTTATTGCCGAATCCCAAGGCCACCCCTCAATCCCAAATCCACCCCTCAATCCCAAATCCACCCCTCAATCCCAATTTTATCCCTGAATCCCAAGGGTCATCCCTCCATCTCAAGGTTATTCCTGTAATCCCAAGGGTTATTCCTGCATCCCAAATCCACCTCTCAATCCCAAGGCCACCCTTCAATCCCAAGGCCATCCCTGTATCCCAAATCCACCCCTCGATCCCAAGATTATCCCTGTAATCCATGGCCAGCCTTCAATCCCAAGGCTATCCCTGTATACCAAACCCACCCCTCAATCCCAAACTCATCCCTAGATCCCAAATCCCCCCCCCCCAATCCCAACCCCACCCCCCCGGGGTCTCCCCCATTTTTTCCCCCTCCCATCCCTTGGAGGTCATTGGGGGTCATTCCCTGTCCCCTTTCCCCCCCCCCCTGGAATTCCTGGAATTCCCAGAATTCCCGGGGCTCAGGGCTGCATCCGGAGGGCTCCGTCCAACCTCACCACCTCCCCGTTGACCATGGGGTTCTCGGCCAAGGCCTGCACGAGGTGGGCGAATTCCGAGGGGTCCCCGAGGCGACTCGGGAACGGCACTTGCTGAGCCAGGAAATTCCGGACCCTCTCGGGCAAAGCAGCCAGGAGAGGGGTGGAAAAGAGACCTGGGAGAGGGAAAAGGGTGGAGGAGGGACCTCCAGGAGGAGATGGAGAGACCCGGAGACCACGGATATCTCCCAGATTCCATGGAGAGCTCCCAAGATCCCAAGGACACCTCAAGATTCCATGGAGACCTCAAGGTTCCACTGAGACCTCCTCAAGATCCCAAGGACAGCTCAAGATTCCATGGAGACCTCAAGGTTCCACTGAGACCTCCCAAAGACACCTCCAGATTCCATGGAGACCTTAAGATCCCATGGACACCTCCAGAGCCCATGGACAACCCCCAAGACCCAAGGACAACCCCCAGATTCCGTGGACACCTCAAGACCCCAAGGACAACCCCCAAGATTCCATGGACACCTCAAATTCCATGGACACCTCCAGAGCCTAAAGACAAATCCCAAGATCCCAAGGAGACCTCCAGAGACCAAGGACACTTCCCAGATTCCATGGAGACCTCAAGATCCCATGGACAGCCCCAGATTCCAAGAACAGCCCCCAAGACCCAAGGACAACCCCCAGACCCCAAGGGCACCCCAAGACCCCAGGAGCACCCCGAGACTCCAAAGGCACCCCCAGACCCCCAAAGACACCCTCAGACCCCATGGGCACCCCAAGACCCCCAAGGGCACCCCCAGACCCCAGGGGCACCCCTAGACCCCAAGGGGCATCCCCAGACCCCCAAGGGCACCCCAGGGACACCCCCAGACCCCAAGAGACACCCTCAGACCCCCATGGGCACCCCAAGACCCCCAAGGGCACCCCCAGACCCCAAGAGACACCCCTGGACCCCAGGGGCACCCCCAGACCCCATGGGAACCTGCAGACCCCCAAGGACACCCCAAGGTCCCAGAGGCACCCCCAGACCCCCAAGGGCACCCCGAGACCCCAAGAGACACCCTCAGACCCCCATGGGCACCCCCAGACCCCCATGGGCACCCCCAGACCCCAAGAGACACCCTCAGACCCCCATGGGCACCCCAAGACCTCAAGGGCACCCTCAGACCCCAGGGGCACCCCCAGACCCCAAAGACACCCCGAGACCCCAAGGGCACCCCCAGACCCCCATGGGCACCCTAGGACCCCAGGGGCACCCCCAGACCCCAAGAGACACCCTCGACCCCCATGGGCATCCCCAGACCCCCAAGGGGCACCCCCAGACCCCAAGAGACACCCTCAGACCCCCATGGGCACCCCAAGTCCCCAGGAGCACCCACCGGGAGCGATGGCGACCACGCGGATGCCGAGCGGGGCGAGGTCACGGGCGAGGGGCAGCGTCAGCGCCACCACCCCCCCCTTGGAGGCCGCGTAGGCCGCCTGGCCCACCTGGGGAGGGCACCCATGGGCACCCATCAGCACCCATGGGCACCCAGCACCCACCCGCACCCACCAGCATCCGGTAACACCCACCTGGCACCCCGCACTCCCCAGCACCCACCCAGCACCCATCAGCACCCACCCCCATCCCGCAGCACCCATTGACACCCATCAGCACCCACCCCCACCTATCGGCACCCATTGACACCAATCAGCACCCATCCCACCCCCAGCACCCATTGGCCCCCCCAGCACCCATTGACACCCATTGACACCCATCAGCCCCCATTGACACCCATTGGCCCCCATCAGCCCGCACTGACACCCATCAGCCCCCAGCACCCCCCAGCACCCATTGACACCCATTGGCCCCCATCGACACTCATCGACACCCATCAGTCCCCATTGACACCCACTGGCACCCATCAGCACCCATTGATACCCATCAGCCCCTATTGACACCCATCGGCCCCCAGCCCCCCTAGCACCCATTGACACTCCCCAGCACCCATTGACACCCCCCAGCACCCATCGGTCCCCATTGACACCCATTTGCCCCCATCGGTCCCCATTGACACCCATTGGCCCCCAGCCCCCCCCAGCCCCCATTGACACCCATTGGTCCCCCCAGCCCCCACTGACACCCATTGACACTGTCAGCCCCTACTGACACCCATTGGCACCCATCAGCCCCCACTGACACCCACCAGCCCCCAGCACCCATTGACACACATTTGCCCCCATCGGTCCCCATTGACACCCATTGGCCCCCATCAGCCCCCATTGACACCCATCAGCCCCTATTGACACCCATTGGCCCCCATCAGCCCCCACTGACGTCCATCAGCCCCCAGCACCCCCCAGCACCAATTGACACCCATTTGCCCCCATTGGTCCCCACTGACACCCATTGGCCACCATCGACCCCTATTGACACCCATCAGCCCCCACTGACACCCATCGACACCCATCAGCCCCTATTGACACTCATTGGTCCCCATCAGCCCCTATTGACACCCATTGACACCCATTGGCCCCCAGCCCCCCTCCAGCACCCATTGACACCCATCGGCCCCCATTGACACCCATCGACACCCATCATCCCCCATTGACACCCATCAGTCCCCATGGACACCCACTGGCACCCATCAGCACCCATTGGCACCCATCAGCACTCATTGATACCCATCAGCCCCCAGCCCCCCCAGCACCCATTGGTCCCCATTGACACCCATCAGCCCCTACTGACACCCACTGACACCCATTGGCCCTCATCAGCCCCCATTGACACCCATTGGCCCCCATCAGCCCCTATTGACACCCATTGACACCCATTGGCCCTCATCAGCCCCCATTGACACCCATTGGCCCCCATCAGCCCCCATTGACACCCATCGACACCCATCAGCCCTTATTGACACCCATTGGCCCCCATCAGCCCCTATTGACAGCCATTGACACCCATTGGCCCCCATCAGCCCCCACTGACACCCATCGACACCCATCATCCCCCATTGACACCCATTGACCCCCATCGGCCCCCAGCCCCCCCCAGCACCCATTGACACCCATTTGCCCCCATTGACACCCATCAGCCCCCAGTCCCCCCCAGCACCCATTGACACCCATTGGCCCCCATCAGCCCCTATTGACACCCATCGACACCCATCGGCCCCCAGCCCCCCCCAGCCCCCATTGACACCCATTGGCCCCCCCCAGCCCCCACTGACACCCATCGACACCCATTGACACCGTCAGCACCCATTGACACCCATCGACACCCATCAGCCCCTGGCACCCATCGGCATCCATTGACACCCATTGGCCCCCATCAGCCCCCAGCCCCCCCCCCAGCCCCCACTGACCCCCCCCCCAGCACCCATGGGTGCCCTGGCCCCACCTGCCCCTCGAAGGCGGCGGCGCTGGCCGTGTTGAGCACCAGCCCGCGGTGGCCGTCGCGCTCGGGGCGGTTCTGGGCCATCAGGCGGGCGCTGAGGCGAACGACGTTGAAGGTGCCCACGAGGTTCACCTGGAGCAGCACCCGGAGACACCTCTGGAACCCGGGGACACCCCCGAGGACACCCCAGGGACACCCCCGGACCCCAGGGACACCCCAAGACCCCGGGGACACCCCCGAGGACACCCCAGGGACACCCCAGGATCCCAAGGACACCCCAAGATCCTGGGGACACCCCAAGGACACCCCAGGACCCCAGGGACACCCCAAGACCCCATGGACATCCCAAGGACACCCTCGGATCCCGGGGACACCACAGGACCCCAGGGACACCCCAAGATCCCATGGACACCTCCTGGATGCTGGAGACACCACAGGACCCCAGGGACACCCCAGGGACACCCCAGGACCCTATGGACACCCTAAGGACACCCCAGGATCCCATGGATACCCCAAGGACACCTCTGGACCCCAGGGACCCCCCAGGACCCCATGGACACCCCAAGGACACCCCAAGATCCCAGGGATGCCCCAAGACCCCACGGACACCTCCTGGATCCTGGAGACACCACAGGACCCCAGGGACACCTCCAGATCCCAGGGACACCCCCAGATCCCAAGGACACCCCAAGATCCCAAGGACAACCCCCAGATTCCATAGACAACTCATGACCACCCCATGGACACCCCATGGACCTTGGACACCCCACGGACACCTTGTGACCACCCCATGGAACCCTGGACACCTCACGACCACCCCATGGACCTGGGACACCCCCAAACCCACCCCATGGACCTTGGACACCCCACGAACACCTCGTGACCACCCCATGGAACCTTGGCCACCTCACGACCACCCCCTGGACCTCCCATGGCCCTGGGACATCCCCAAAGCCACCCCACGGACCTGGGTCACCACAACCACCCCACGGTGACTTCACGGCCACCACATGGACCTTGGACACCCCACGAGCTCCCAGTTGGGCCGTTGACTCCCCACAACCTTCTCAAGGACCTCGAGGACCTCCCCCCCCGGCCCCGTCCCACCCCACCCTCTCCCCACTGACGTTGATGACCCTCTGGAAGTCCTCCAGTTGGTGCACTTGGTCCTTCTTGCTGTTGTAGGTCTTGACGGCGATCCCGATGCCGGCGCAGTTGACCACCAGGTCCAGGCGCCCGAAGGTCTTCTGGGCCACGTCCAGGGCAGCTCCGACCTCCTCGGCCGATGTCACCTACGGGATCCAAGAGGGACCTTCTGGACACCACTGGAGGAGGAGAAACCAACCAACCCCAAGCCCAACCCAACCAACACCAACCCAACCAACCCCAACTCAACCAACCTCAACCCAACCCAACCAACACCAACCCAACCAACCCCAACCCAACCCAACCAACACCAACCTAACCAACCCCAACCCAACCAACCCCAACCCCAACCCAACCAACCCCAACCCAACCAACCTCAACCCAACCAACCTCAACCCAACCCAACCAACACCAACCCAACCAACCCCAACCCAACCAACACCAACCCAACCAACCCCAACCCAACCCAACCAACGCCAACCCAACCAACAACTCCAACCCAACCAACCCCAACCCCACCTCAACCAACCCCAACCCACCCCAACCCCACCTCAACCAACCCCAACCCAACCAACCCCAACCCAACCAACACCAACCTCAACCCAACCAACAACTCCAACCCAACCAACAACTCCAACCCAACCAACAACTCCAACCCAACCAACTCCCAATCCAACCAACAACTCCAACCCAACCAACCCCCACCCCACCTCAACCAACCCCAACCCAACCAACACCAACCCAACCAACACCAACCCCAACCCAACCAACAACTCCAACCCAACCAACTCCCAACCCAACCAACCCAAACCCCAACCCAACCAACCCAACCAATCCAACCTCAACCCAAACCAACCCCAGCCTCAACCCAACCCAAACAACTCCAACCCCAACCCAGCCAACTCAACGAACCCCAACCTCAACCCAAACAACCCAAACCAACTCCAACCTCAACCCAACCAACCCAACCCCAAGCCACCCCAACCCCAAAACAAGCAACCAACTCCAACCAACCCAAAACCCAACCCAACCAACCCCAACCCCAACCAATCCAACCTCAACCCAACCTCATCCAATCAACTCAACCAACCCCAACCTCAACCCAACCAACCCCAACCCAACCAACCCCAACCCAAACAAACCCAACCCCAAAACAAGCAACCAACTCCAACCAACCCCAACCCACCAACCCCAATCCCAACCCAACCAACCCCAACCCAACCAACTCCCAACCCAACCAACCCCAACCCAACCTCAACCCAACCAACCCAACCCCAACTCAACCAACCCCAACCCAACCAATCCCAACCCCAACTCCAACCAACCCCAACCAACCAACCCCAATCCCAACCCAACCAACCCCAACCCAACCAACTCCCAACCCAACCTCAACCCAACCAACCCAACCCCAACTCAACCAACCAAACCCAACCCAACCAACCCCAACCCCAACCCAACCAACCCCAACCCAAGCAACCCCATCCCAACCAACTCGACCAACCTCAACCCAACCAATCCCAACCCAACCCAACCAACCCCAACCCAACCCACCAACCCCAGAAGTTCTCCAGCTTCTGAACGACCTCCAACTCATGGAGAACCTCCACCCTATGGAGAACCTCCAACTCCAGAAGGACCTCCAACCCATGGAGAACCTTCACCCCATGGACAACCTCCACCCCAAGGGTTCCTCACGTCAGCGGGGGCGAAGACGCAGCGTTCTCCGAGCTCCTCGGCCACGCGGAGCCCCGAGGAGGTTGGAAGGTCCAAGAGGACCACGCGAGATCCCTGCTCCACCAACCGCTCCACCGTGGCTCGGCCCAGCCCGGAGGCGCCACCGGTCACCAGGGCCACCATGGCCTGGGGGGGAGGAGAGGACAAAAGGTGGGGGGGGAGGTCAGTGGGGAGGAGGGGACCAACCCCAGCTTTCCTGGTGGCCCAGGAAGGTCTCCTGGTGGTCCAGGGCGGTCTCCTGAGGGGTCTCCTGAGGGTTCCTGGGGGTCCAGGGGGTTTCCGGTGGCCCAGGAGGGTCTCCTGGGGATTCAGGGGGGGATCTCCTGGGGGTTCCCAGGGCTCCTGGTGGCCCAGGAGGGTCTCCTGGTGGTCCAGGGGGGGTCTCCTGGGGGTCTCCTGAGGGGTTCCTGGGGGCTCTGGTGGCCCACAGGGGTCTCCCAGTGGTTCCTGGTGGCCCAGTGGGGTCTCCTGGGGGCTCCTGAGGGTCCAAGGGGGTCTCCTGGGGGCACCTGAGGGTTCCTGGTGGCCCAGGAGGGTCTCCTGTGGGGTCTCTCGGGGCTTCCTGGGGGTCCAGGGGGTTCCTGGTGGCCCAAGGCGGTCTCCTGGTGGTCCATGGGGGGGGTCTCCTGGGGGTTCCTGGTTGCCCAGGAGGGTCTCCTGGGGGTCCAGGTGGCTCCTGGTGGCCCACAGGGGTCTCCCAGTGGTTCCTGGTGGCCCAGCGGGGCCTCCTGAGGGGTCTCCCGGGGGTTCCTGGTGGTCCATGGGGGTCTCCTGAGGGGTCCATGGGGTTCCCGGTGGCCCAGAAGGATCTACTGGGGGTCCACGGGGCTCTCCTGAGTGTTTCTGGGGGTCCTGGTGGCCCAGTGGGGTCTCCTGGGGGTCTCCTGAGGGGGTCTCACAGGGGTTCCTGGTAACCCAAGGGGAGGATCCTTGGTGGCCCAAGGAGGGTCCCTGGCCCAAGGGGGGGTACCCTGGTGGCCCAAGGGGGGGGAGGTCCCTTGGTGGCCCAAGGGGGGTTCCTGGTGGCCCATGGGGGGGTCTGTTGGTGGCCTAAGGGGGGGTTCCCTGGTGGCCCAAGGGTTGGGGGGTCCCTTGGTGGCCCAAGGAGGGTCCCTGGTGGCCAAAGGAGGGTCACTGGGGGCCCAAGGGGGGGTCCCGGTAGCCCAAGAGGGGTCCTTGGTGGCCCAAGGAGGGTCTCCGGTGGCCCAAGGGGGTTCCCTGGTGGCCCAAGGGGGGGTGGTCCCTGGGTGGCCCAAGGGTGTCCCTGGTGGCCCCGGTACCTTCACGCTGCGAATCCCCGCCATGGCCCCCGCTGCCTCCCGGCCAGAAGGGGCGGGGCTTGGGGAGGGTCGGGCCAATGAGAGAAGGGGGCGGCACCGTCAGGGGCGGGGCTTGGGAAGGACCCGGTCAATGGGAAGAGGGGGCGGCACACGGACGGGGCGGGGCTTGGGGAGGGCCCGGCCAATGGGAGGAGGGGGCGGCATCTCCAGGGGCGGGGATAGGGGAGGGCTCGGCCAATGGGAGGAGGGGCGGCATAGCAAGGGGCGGGGAGGGTCCGGCCAATGGGAAGGTGGAGGCAGAGGGGAGGCACAGGGAGGGGGCGGGGCTTGCGCCGGAGCTTGGGGAAGGTCTGGCCAATGGGAACGCGGGCTGCAGAGGAAGGGGTGGGGCTTGGGGAGGGACTGACCAATGGGAGGAGGAGGCGGTCCTGGGGGCACCGAGTGACCCCTAAAATAGGGATTTTACCCCTAAAAAAGGGCTTTTACCCCCGAAAATGGGGATTTTACTCCCCAAAAGAGGGATTTTACCCTCAAACCGGGATCTGTGTCCCCCAAAATGAGGCTTTTGTGCCTCAGAATGGGGATTTTAGCCGAAAATGGGGATTTTTATCCCAAAATGGGGCATTTTACCCCGAAATGGGGCCTTTTCCCTCTCAAATTGGAGAATTTACCCTGAAAATGGGGATTTTACCCACAAAATGTGGGTTTTACTCCCCCAAATTAAGATTTTTACTCCCAAAATGTGCATTTTTAACTGGAAATCGGGATTTTTCCCTCAAAATGGGGATTTTTCCCTCAAAATGGGGATTTTTCCCTCAAAATGGGGATTTTTCCCTCAAAATGGGGATTTTACCCCTCAAAAATGGGGATTTTTCTCCTCAAACTGGAGATTATACCCAAAAATGGGCATTTTACCCCTAAAATGGGAATTTTTCCCTCTCAAAGTGGAGATTTTACCCCAAAACGGGGATTTTACCCTGAAAATGGGTATTTTACTCCCCAAAATGGGGATTTTTACTCCCAAAATTTTTACCTGGAAAATGGGGATTTTACCCCTCAAAATCGGGATTTTTCCCTTCAAAATGGGATTTTACTCCAACGTGGGGATTTTATCCCCAAAATTAAGATTTTTTACCCCTCAAAATGGGGATTTTACTCCCCAAAATGGGGATCTTTCTCCTCAAAGTGGAGATTTTACCCAAAAATGGGGATTTTATCCCCAAAATTAAGATTTTTACCCAGAAATGCAGATTTTATCCCTCAAAATGGGGATTTTACTCCCCAAATAGGTATTTTATCCCCAAAAATGGGTATTTTACCTCCACAAAATGGAGATTTTACCCTCAAACCAGGGATTTTATACCCAAAATGTTGATTTTTTACCCCAAAATGGGGCTTTTCATCCCTCAAAATAGAGATTTTACTCTGAGATGGGGATTTTACCCTCAAAAGGGGGGTCTTAAATCACAAAATGGGGATTACAAGCCCTAAAAATGGAGATTTTACCCACAAAATTGGGGATTTAAAACCAAAATGGGGATTTTTCCACTTCCAAATTGGGATTTTACTCCTCAAATAGATATTTCCCCCCCAAAAATGGGGATCTTATGCCCTAAAATAGAGATTTTACCCAAAAATGGGCCTTTTTATCCCTCAAAATGGAAATTTTACCCTGAGATGGGACTTTTACCCTCAAAATGGGGATTTTTTTTTGCCCCAAAATGGGGATTTTACTCCCCAAATAGATATTTTCTCCCCCAAAATGGGATCTGTGCCCCAAAATGGGGATTTCACCCCCCAAAATGGGGATTTTTATGCCTCAAAATGGGGTTTTTACCCCAAATTGGGGGGGTTTATCCCTCAAAATGGGGTTTTTAC
>JAUMJL010002744.1:0-11568 GCA_033558185.1 Dromococcyx pavoninus
CCCAAAAAAAAAAATTCCTTACACGCTTTTCCCAATATTCTTCCGGAGAGCGTAATCGAAACACAACCTCTGCTACCGGTTTCACACTCACCTGTTGATTGATGCCCCGAGGGTTAGAATAGGGAACGAGAACAATAAGAGTGACAGACTGGCAACAAAAGACCAATCTCCTTTCCCCCACCTATCACAACCATAAAGAGAAAACGTACGGAAGAACAGCGACAAACGCTCTTTTGTTGAAATCGTGGGTGGCTCTGAAAAGAGCCTTTGTGTTTGAGAAATGTGACGTGTTCCAGAAGTAAGAGTTCAACCGCCAAAGCCGTACAGAGTGCGTCCCTGGCGCTTGAGAGCGTACACCACGTCCATCGCAGTCACAGTCTTCCTTTTGGCGTGCTCGGTATAGGTGACAGCGTCACGGATCACGTTCTCCAAGAAAACTTTCAACACACCACGCGTCTCCTCGTAGATGAGCCCCGAGATGCGCTTGACACCGCCACGCCGAGCCAGGCGACGGATGGCTGGCTTAGTAATGCCCTGGATGTTGTCTCGCAGCACCTTCCGGTGGCGCTTTGCGCCTCCCTTGCCAAGCCCCTTTCCGCCTTTGCCTCTACCAGACATGACGGCAACACGCTCAATCCACGCACTGAGTGGCAGAAACCAGCAGCAACTGCACTCTATATGGGCAGTGGTCCGACCTGGTTGAGAACTGCGACGGGGGCAGGGCAAAGGCGGGCTCTTCCCTGCGCCCTTCCCCCTCAGGGCAGGGACGTACGCGCCATCCCCTCCGATAGGGGAGGGGGCGGGCGGCGCAGTGCCGGCTCTGGCTCAGCCCCGGACGCAGCCTTCGGCCCCGCCGCCGGCTCTGCCTGAGCGCCGCGGGAGCGATCCCCGGGGCGGGGGGACACCGCCTCCTTCCCGCCGCGCAAGGCCCGGCATCCCGACCGCGTCGCTGCAGCGCTCGGTGGCAGCGGGGGAGTCGGGCCCCGGCCGGCGCGGTGCTGCAGCACAATCCAGCCAGTGACGGCGGCGGGGCTGGGAGTGGCGCTTCCCTTCCGCGCGCTGCCGCTCCACCGCCGCCATTTCGCTGCGCCGCAACAAAGGGACGTGTTCTGGGGGAGACGGAGCCCGCGATTGAGGTGTTCTGGTCAGCCGACGTTTTAGACTTGTGGGAGGTGCGTGGTGCCAATTCCTCTTGACACTGCTTTTTTTTTTTTAGGAATATGTTTGAAGCAGTTAACGCATCTGGTTTAGTGGGTTAGGAGCTATACCTTGCCGGGACATTGTGTTATTTTTTTGCTGAGCATCTGTCAATACCACGAATCAACTCCTGGGTGCACGAACGGTGTAGAAACTCCTCAAACCTTGCGTGCTCACGTGTACTTGTTTATCTTTTTCTGTCTGACTTAGTATTCAATTTTACCATAAATATATATTTATTTTTGCTATGGTTTTGAAGAATCGCAAATAAATGTTATTCCAAACATCTGGTCTTTACTATCTCTTTCCTGTTAGGAGTTTTTCCCTGTTTAGTTATATTTGCGTTCAATACACAGGTTTTAGTTTTTATGTTTGGTTGGACGGGTGTTTGTCATTTTCTGTGATCCTCTTCATCTTTTTCCTGTTTCCTAATATGTTCCCTTTACTATAACACTTACCCTTTGGGCTGTCACAATTTTTGTTTTTCATGGTTTGTCCTTTTTCATATTTTTTTGAAAGTTTTTTCTTTCTTTGGGGTTTGAGGGGATGTTTTTGAATTTTTTCTTTCTCTTTCTGAACCCTCCTATTATGTATGCTAGTTAATTCAGCGTATGTTTGGCTACCACTTTGATAAGTCTATTTTTATGTTTAAGTAACCAGGTTTGTAGGGTTCATATCAGGTTTTATTTATATTACCGGATTTAGTTCTACTGAAATAGCAAAGACATATTTTTCTTCACATATCAACTGTAATGCTGCTGTTGGCACAGATGGAGCTCATTTTATATTAGAATCATTGTCTTTGCACACTATTTATCTCTTCACTTACTGTTTGAGAAAATGAATGCACATGCTACCTCTTTTTCTCCAACTTTAATGTTTTACAGCGGGAATAGAATACAACAGAGGGCTCACTAAACTTCTATAAAGCATATTCTCCCTTGCCTATTACTTCCCTCAGTATTTAATGTTTTACACATTTTTCCTGGCAGTGATTAGTGTGGTTTTCCCTCTATTTGTCCAGATTCAAAGGACCTATTTTATTCTCTTCAGGAGTGCTGCAAGAAATATTTTTCCCTTGTCAGCTGGCACATTTGTTTTTATTCATGCATATATTTTGTATAGTTTTGTTCTCATTTCACCTAATGACTCTGAATGCTGTAGGTGGTAATATCTTGTAGATTATCTTCTCCAACAATTTGCTTCTCTTTATGTGGTTTAGTGGGAACAGTATTCTGCCTTGCAAGCTGCCCTGTTCAACTCCCATGACCAGTGTTGACTGGTACTTTGTGAAAAAGTTTCAGTCTCTTCTAGCATCCATTTCTTCCTTCTTTTTAGTTCGCTATATCTTTTTTTTGTGACATTTATTTTGAGGTTAATATTTTTCCCATTAAATTAAACTGTCTATTTTTGTATCATACTTCTTTTGATCCTCTCTATATGAGACTTCCTTAAGTAATCAAATTTTTGTCCTTGTCCAGGACTCAACTGAAGAACCAAACCAGCTAATTATGTAATTTTCCCTGACCTAAGAAATATCTTAATTATGAAAGGAATAAAAAACACAGGTAGTGTGATGTGTGAACAACTTATAAATGATTTTTTACAGAATTATTGTACCCATGATAGCAATGTCCAGGTACTTGGAAGAAATTGCTGCATTACAGTGTGTTTGTATTATTTATGGAAGTATTATTCTGTGTATCACGATTGTTAGTCAAGTTATGTTTACCCAGTTTTATCTTTTTCCACACCAAACAAAAGAGAGTTTAATTTTCTTGGTTTTATTTTAGTGTTTGTGTACTATCCTTCTAAACTTTTCCCTGACAAATATAAGTATGAAGTAACTGTTTATATTATTGAAGAGTTGGGACACTCCTGAAGAGAGAAAAAAGTTAAACCAAAGGAAGAGCACACATCCTGTTCACAGGAGCTCAAACCATTCAGTGTTCTGGAAAAGAAGGAAGGAGTTCTGAGACACATATATTTATTGAATTCTGAAGTAACAATTTTCTAAGACATCTTGGTCTTGTTCATCCTTTACTCCTGGTGATTTATTTACATGTATTTTATTTCCTAGAACCAAAAATGTGTATAGGAATTACCCTTTTGTAAAAAGGAAAAAAAATAGCTTTTCCTATTAATCAAGACAAAGGGTGAAAAGTTGTTTTCCTCTTCCTGAACAGGCAGTGTTAGTTGGAAGAGCCTTGAGCTGTTTCCCATGATATGGGAAGGCAGCTAGAGTGCGCTGGAGTGAAGGTGCAGGCTGGACATGGTCAGGAAGGAGCCAAGAAACAACTTTGTTCTTCTTACCACTCTGAGTATGCCATAGAAGATCTAGTGCTGCTCTTCCCTTCTGCATCAGTTTTCATCCTGCCATTCCCACTAATGCTCCTGACCTTCCCAGAAGTCAACTGTCCCCTTGAGAAGATTGAATAATGTATATCTCAAAATTTGATTTCTCTTCGGTGATCTGCTTTGCTTTAGGGTTTTGAGCAACAGTGATTGTTATTTGAAGGAGCTGCTGATCTCAGCCAAATATGGGCAAAATGCAGGGAGAGCCAGAAAGCCACAGATAAAATGAAAAGAATGAATTCATTTCCATTACCTTGTGATCTGGGGCAACTCTGGAAAACAGCACCTGGGCAGATGAACACCAGCAGGAACGCAGGCACCACAGAGCTCGGTCCTTGCTAGCTAGTGTGTGTATCTAAACTGCTGCTTTGCCTGTACTTATAAGGGAAAAGCAGAGTCTTTGAGTCTTTCTTACAGCAAGACTGGAATCTCAAGCATATTGTATGGCCCTGAGTTTCACAGGCCTATGTTATCTAAACACTTGCCAAGCACACAAGACTAAACAATATGTGTTTCTCTTCATTCCAGCTGCAAGTCAGTTGAGCATGTTTATAATCCTCCTTGCTGATTTTCTGCCATATTCCCAGCGTAGATTGGTCAGCACATGTATTTTCAATTCGTTAGGAGAATTATTATCAACTTTAAAAGTCTGTGATGTATTTTTTTTCAGAACAGCCAAAAGGGTTGTGACAGAAATGTTGTAATTTAGAGATCAATATTTGCTTCACTTCCAAAAGTAGAAGCTTGTTGTAAACGTGCTATATTACTTACGTGAGAAATTTGTGATGGAAAGGAATGATACAGCACCATATTCTCAGGAAATATACATGTTCTCAGAGCATAATCACATGAAATAAGGAAGTACAGGCAAACACAGAGATATATTTTTGCCTACAGTAACAATCAACATGATGCATATGTTACTGAAGTTGTCTAATTCCATGAAAACAAATCAATTATTTTTTGTAGGTTACAAGACAACTTTCTTAGTTAAAGTACAAGCAAAAGTAGTGTTCTGTGCACCCTGCTCATATGGAAACTCTAAGCTGCCAATCTTTACCCAGGCCACCAACCTACACCTCTGCACAGGCCATCTGGCATAAAACTGAAGACAGACACATCAACATGATTGGTGGTTATCCCCTCAATATAAAGGAGAACACCACATTTTGCACGTGACTGCTCAATATGCCCCTAAATTGCTGTCTGAGTTTTGGCTAGCTTAGCCCTAGTTTTCATTCTAATCTACCTGGACTAACCTGATGTACTGGTGATATAGTAGAATTTTAGAATTAAGCAATAGGCATAGTCGATAGCAGAGGAATGCATAAGGGGTTAATGGCAGGAACGGCAGGAGGGGGCATAGGAATGCCTAAGGAGATAATGGCAGGAGGGGGGGACACAAACTTGGAGGGACATTTTGTAAACTCCAAAAAAAATACTGAATACCTTACCTCCAGATGTAAGGCCATCTCTCAAGTACAAGATAAGATAAGAGGCAAGGAACAACTGAGGCTGCAGGACTCAGAGGTGAAAAGTTCACAGCGGAATACTAACTTCATCCCCAACGACCCTTCCGACTACCACCAGAAGGCAGCACGCAAACAGGGGGACACCCGCAGCCAGCGAATAAACATACCTTCTTATCGAGTTATGGAGTCTGATTCCGCAAATGGCTGGCACCAGGACAGACTGCTCCTCATGGATCTGTGCCCCAGGACACAGCATTGTTTCTTCTCAGGTGTGCATTTTCCTTCCAGCTGTACTTCCAGTTGTGTGCTGAAGGCAAGCTTTCTTGCATAAAAAGCCTCTTTCATCCGGGTGGAAGCTGGAAATCCTTGTGCAGCATGAACCATAGCAGTTTCTACCCCAGGTCCATCTCCAAAATAGTTTTATAGACCTCAGTAAAATAATATATTTATTTATTAATTACTGATGCTTAAAAGCGTTGCCTTTTCATGCATTAGTGTATCTATGCTGTAAGTCTCAATAGCCCTTGCTGTTTGTTCACAGACTTGCAGAAATGGGTGAGGGATAGGTCAGGTTGAAAGCAAAGAAAAGCTAATAGGAAAAAGTTACAAAGTCCTTTATAAGGTAATGACCTATTTTTCTGGCATTTTCTAGCATTTTTCAAGACAAATCTCCATTTGCCTGACCTGCAACAGTGCTTTTCCCACAATCTTTATGACATAAAAATCCTGGTCTCTCCAAATTCTGAGATTTTAGATGTCAATAAATGAAAATAAACTTCAACCTTCTCATTTATATTCTTTCTTTTGAACATAGTTTTCAGTGAATGCTCTTATTTATCTTCTTTAATGTCTTTTAAGTCAGTGGCTGAATCAATCAAGCTCAGTCAGCCAATCTAATTATAAAGTTAGTTAACAACCAAGAAGTTACTGAGGCCAGAGTAGCTGCCTAAATACTGAAGGTGGTTTCCTTGGACTCTTCACTTCTTTTAAATAAAAAAGAACTGAAGCTGAGGACAGAGCTGTTTCTCTCCTCCCCACAGGCCAAGAGCATATGCAGAGTGCCAAAAACATATCCAGAGTGCAGAGACATGAAATACCTGCTTTCTAACAGAGCAAACTAGAACCTCTACTCTCCTTTGGTTGTGTATTTCTTTTGTTTGTTTGTTTTTCACCCTAGGCAACAGCCACAGTATAAATAAAACGCAGTTAAAATACAGCCAACAGTCGCTGGAAGAAACAATGGAGGTATTGAAGGCTGGTTTTAACCGCAGCAAGGGCGGGTTCTCACCGCAGGGTCGTGCAGCAGATCTGCCATCCTTGCCTACGGATTAACGAAGTAGAAACGACTCGGGGAGGAGAACGGTGGGGTGGCGGAGAAGGTAACCATCGCGAAAGGCGACGGGCAGGAGGAAGAGGTGGAGTAGGTAGTGAAGGAGGATGAAGGAGGGAGGGAAGCTCCTTCCCGAAAAGGATTGGTCAGAAATTGCTGCAACGCGGGAGCAGCAGCTCCGGGCGGGCGGTGTCAGGGACAGCCCCGGGGACACCTCTCTCCGCCGCGCTCGGGTATCTGCGGCCGAGCCTCGGCTGCTTTAGAGTACTAGGGTGAAAGCCCCCAAATCGAACCATCCTCCCATTACTCATCTGTGCCATTGTAATATTTAGGGAGAATTTGTGAAGGCGCAAAGATAAAGACGCCCGAAGAATTACCTGTGGTTTATAGTAATTTGTATTTTATTAATATTATACACACACAGCATTTATTTTACCAGCAAATGCAGGTTTCTGCAGTATTTCTACAGCTAGAATGCAATTGGCTTTCAGACTTCAATCCCGTCATTGAAATTTCCTGAATGTCAGCATCGGTGCCTCTAAAATTGAATGAACGGGGCTATTTGAGTTTCTTTCATATTTACCAACATCTATATTGATCGTGTACTGTATATCTGAGGGAACTAAACAGTATCAGTAGGGCTTTTTACCTCATTTGGTGTCTAAGCAGGCCTACTCTTAAAGAAATATTAAAAGTAAATTACTGATGATACTATTCAAAAAGTTTCTCTATATTATACCAGATTTGTAAGATATTACTATTTATTCGTCTAGTAGGAGGTACTCCTGCCCATGGCAGGGGAGTTGAAACTAGATGATCTTTAAGGTCCCTTCCAAGCCAAACCATTCTTATGATTCTATGATTGCATTGTAGTTTTCTGTTTATGATTGTAGAAAAATACTAAAGTAACTGAGTACTTGAGCAAAAGGGTTTAAGAAGAATTTGTGAATAGACCTGTAAATATTTAAGCTTTGTGTAGACTGTGTTAAGTAAATGTTCAAATAAGTTTTACAAAGAACAGCCCACACTCTCATGGATATTCCATCAGTGGAAAGCAAATAATCCCATTTACTTTTGTAGGCAAATACTTTAATCTGCCTGCTGTTCTGTAAATACAGTACCCTACAGCAACTTTTCCCATCGGAAGGCTGGGGGAATATTAAAATTACTAAAAAAAGTATAAATCACACCTTCATTCAAGACTGTGGAAGACTGCTTGTTACCAGGGGAGTTTGGACAATGTCTTTATGTAGTCTGCAATCAGGTTATTACAAAGCAAACAAGCATAGCCTTTTTCAAGAAAAAAGTGAGTAAGGCCTTCAGAAGGACATTTAAGGACTTCTCCCATACAATATTTTCACTGTGATGAACCTAAAAAAAATGTCAGTGTTCTTTTGTCTCTTCACTGTTTTACCTGTATGTATTTGGGAATGTTTCTGCAACTGAGCATGCACTCTGCATATCATCTTCTAGTGCTTTATGGAAAAAAGAGAACTATGAAGTAACTACAGGTCGAATAGCATTCTTTGACTAGGTTATCTGAGAAAATGTACTACCTATGCCATAGCCAGTGGTTTAAAACACAAGTGTAGACTTACAGTTCAAAAGACTTTTAGGTCATCCATGATACTAAATGTTTTATCATGACAACAAGCACCTGTGATGCACTGTTCTTAAATCTAAAGCCTTCCTGCTTTATGAAAAATCTGTTTGAGAGTTTAGACTGCTTGAATATTTGGAAAGAAATTTGGGAAAGGATCCAGATTAATAAGAAATTCTACATCTGAAATTAAATATCATACTTGTGTTTTTAAAGAAAGCTTTTTCATGTTTCATCTGCTACATAGTTAAATAGGCACTATACACCACTTGTGTCTTCATTTTACTATATACAGAACTTTTCTTTAACTGTGGTATGCAGATAGATGATCTATAACAGGCATAGTTATGTGAGGCAGAAGAATACATTGCCTTTCTACGTTAAATGTAAATGGCTGGTGAGGAGAAACAAGAACATGTAGCAATTGTAGGAAAATATTCCATTCATATTTTAGCTGGAAAAAAAGGAGCTTTTGGTAAACAGAACTTCATCAGTTTGTCTGTACTAACAAAAACATGGTAAAAACCCATCATGAATTTATAATCGGTGGCATAGAAAATAGAACATTAGTCACAAACTACTATGAAAGGGAACTGAGCTCTTTATATGCATGATCTCAAGGGAGAAACACAGCTAGAAAGGCAGAGAACAAAATTGGTAAATTTAGTGATTTACTATTACAAAGTGTAACTAGCCTGTAGTGAAGATAACAGAAAAAGAGCACTTCCGATTTCAATCTGTCCGTATCTCATTTGAAAATAAAAATATTAGAATAATTGTGGTTTTGAGTGATTTTTCAAACACCATTGGGGGAAAAAAACACCTCCTTCCCTAATTTCTAAGGGAAGCAGTACAGACACAGTTCTTTCTCAGGCATTTCAGTGTGAAAATTGGTCCCGAAAAAAAGAGAGAAATTCTCCCTCCTTACAGTGCGTTTCTGAGGGCAAAAATAAAATTCGGGAAGCCTCTGTTTCAAAATATGAGCTTGTCAAATGGTCCAATCAGGAACTTCTGCAAATCAGTTCTCTGCTTCAGACCCACGCAATCTCTTCTCTCCAAACTGAAGATCAACCAATAAGAGGTTATGTTGCTCAATATACTAGATTAAAAACCTGAGATTATTAAACAAAATTAACCCTCAGATGTTTTAAACTTAGTTCTAAACATGGCTATTAATAAAGTCCATCTCTGACTAGTAAATGATCAATACCTGATAACCTGATAATATTTATTTCAACAGAATGGGGCTGATTAAAAAAAAAAACAAAAAACTAAAAACCAAAACCAATACACAGAGAAAAAAGTCCTCTGGCTGTTTTGGAGAAAAAAAAAAAGCCACACTCAAAGCAAAACAATTCCCAACTAAACCTATAAGCCAAACTCGACAATTGTGTAAACAGCAAATGTTTAAAACCAGTCCCGCGATTCGCATTTGGTTTCCAAGCAACACTTCAGGCAGGCAGTCCCTTGTTAACTCCCTCTGCTTGAAAACCATTTTCGATTAACACATTGCCACAATGACTCATTCCTCTGCCTCCCAAAAGGACATTACAAAAACCAGCACAGTTTTCCTCTCCTCATTGCTCAAGGGGCGCTTTTAAATAACAAAGAAAATATCCCTCCCAGCCCGCAGGCAGCCACATTCGGAGGCTCCCAGCGGTGCATTCCTGACTCCCCCTTGGGCGGTTTTGTTTCCTTCCGCACAAAGCACTGCTGAATGAAAAAAAATAAAGTAAATCCTGCTTTACAGGTATGTGCCTAACAACTGGAGGAATGCAATGTCCTTTAAGGTGTAAGAAAAAAAAATAATCTGTTCTGAGGAAACAGAGAGGGAAGAATTTCCAGCGGGGAAGATTCCCCAAGGCACCAGTGACAGAGATTTCTCCCTATAAATATCGGCCCCTCATATATATATATTTTTAATATATACCCCCTTGACACAGATTCCTACTCCCGTGAATTTTTGAAATCTGTCTCTCATGCCCCAGCCTCTCCGTGCCGCATGGCAGAGTCGAAGAAAGCCGCACCCAGCAGGCAACTCACAAGTAAATCCACAGGCCTTTTTAGAGCCACCCACCCTATCCGAATGAAAAATAAAGAATTGAAACAGCATTTGAAGTCCCCATTGATGTTATAATGCCATTCCACGTTTTGTGCTTCTGTAGGAACTCACACGCTATGGAAAAGTAAACTCCGCTCTATTTGGCTTAAACACGTGATCCTCCATTACCATTTCCATCATCCCACCACTTACTCAGAACAGCTGACACTGTCCTTCTGAAACAGTTCTGGGTTAGATGCAGGAGAGCATCCCAGTAAAATACTTCTATAGCTACACCTAAATTACTAGCAAATTGCAAACAAGCGAAAAAGTAACGTCAGGAAGCAGTAAATAGAAAGCAGCAACTACGTGGAAAGTACTTGGATTCCTTTTCCACCTACGAAATAAGAAGCAGCAGACTGCACTGGGAGGGAGGCGCACCCCAGCCCGCCTCGGGTTAGAAACCCGCGCGCTCCCCCGGATTGGCCGGCCCCGGCCCTACCCTTCGCTGCTGACGGCCAAAGAAACCCCCAGCCCACCGTCACCGGGAGTAACTGCACCACCCCCACGGAAACCATGGAGTGTGAAGCAGAGAATCCTGCTTTGCCATGTTTGCAATCTCCTCCCCTTACACTGCGCTGCTGTGACTGATCTTAAGCTTAAATACTGCTTTTTATTTTTTCACAAAAGTGAAACTGAGCAAAGTTTCCATCAGGACATTAAATTCCCAAAGACATAAAAACGCAGGGACCTGCACCAAACATATAAAAAACTTGAAGATGCAACCAAAGCAAACTTACTCTTCAGAAACCTCCCCTTTATATCTAAAAAGCCTCCAAACACATTAAAACATACTTTCTGAAGCAAAACACATTTGTAAGCTTAAGTGCATCTGCTCCTTCTGAGAATACGTGGGTGGCTCTGAAAAGAGCCTTTGGGTTGGTTTGTTGAAAGCAGAATTTTACTTGGCTTTAGCCTTGTGGCTGTCGGTCTTCTTGGGCAGCAGCACGGCCTGGATATTTGGTAACACACCACCCTGCGCAATGGTCACCTTGCCCAGCAGCTTGTTGAGCTCCTCGTCGTTGCGGATGGCCAGCTGAAGGTGGCGGGGGATGATGCGCGTCTTCTTGTTGTCGCGGGCCGCGTTGCCCGCCAGCTCCAGGATCTCGGCCGTCAGGTATTCCAGCACGGCCGCCAGGTACACCGGGGCGCCGGCGCCTACCCGCTCCGCGTAGTTGCCCTTGCGCAGCAGCCGATGCACGCGGCCCACGGGGAACTGCAGCCCAGCCCGTGACGAGCGCGACTTAGCCTTAGCCCGCGCCTTCCCGCCCTGTTTTCCGCGGCCTGACATAGCTCGAATAAAATTTTTTAAATAAGTGAAAAAAAACCCCAAACCGTAACTAAAAGACTTCAGAAGCTGCAAAATCAGAAGCGGTACAAAAAGAGATTCCCACCCTGCCTTTTTATCCTTTCCTTCTGGACGTGTGATTGGCTGAGGCTGCGATTGAAATATTGGCCAATAAGAAGACAGATGAAATCGCGACCAATCGGAGGCGGCAGAAGGATTGCTATC
>JAUMJL010002745.1:0-81475 GCA_033558185.1 Dromococcyx pavoninus
GCTGAGGAACCCAAAAATTGGTGGAGGGACCCAAAATGAGCCGAGGGAACCAAAAATTGATGGAGAGCTCAAAAAATCGTCTGAGGAAATTAAAAATAGTTTGAAAGACCCAAAAATGGATTGAGGGACCCAAAAATGGATTGAGGAACTAGAAAATGGTTTGAGGAACCCAAAAATGGATTTAGAAACGCAAAAATGGTAGGAAACCAAAAATGGGCGGAGGAAATAAAAAATGGATTGAGGAAACCAGAAATGGGCTGAGGAACACAAAAATGGGCGGAGGGACCCAAAAATGGGCGGAGGGGCACAAGAATGGGTGGAGGGATCCAAAAATGGATTGAGGAACCCGAAAATGGTTTGAGGAACCCAAAAACGGACTTAGGAACCCAGAAATGGGCTGAGGAACCCAGAAATAGGTAGAGGTACCCAATAATGGGCCGAGGGACCCAAAAATGGGCTTACAAACCCAAAAAAGGATTGAGGAACCCAAAAATGGGCCGAGGGCCCAAAAATGGATTGAGGATACGAAAAATGGATTGATGAACACAAAAACAGATTTAAGAATGCAAAAATGGGCTGTGGAAATCAAAAATAAATTGAAAAAACCAGAAATGGGCTGAGGAAACCAAAAACGGGCAGAGGGATCCAAAAATGGGCGGAGGGACCCAAAAATGGGCCAAGGGATTCGAAAATGGATTGAGGACACCAAAAATCGATTGAGGAAGCGAAAAATTGTTTGATGACACAAAAAATGGATTGAGGAACCCAAAAATGGGCTAAGGAAGTAGAAAATGGGTGGAGGGAACAAAAAAATGGCCGAGAGACCCAAAAATGGACTGAGGAAAACAAAAATGAATTTATGAACCCAAAAACAGATTTAAGAATGCAAAAATGACCTGTGGAAATCAAAAAAGGATTGAAAAACCCAGAAAAGGACTGAGGAAACAAAAAAAAGGGGCGGAGGGACCGAAAAATGGGCGTCGGGACCCAAAAATGGATTGAGGAACCCGAAAATGGATTGAGGAAACCAAAACCCGATTGAGGAATGCAAAAATGGGCTGAGGAAACTAAAAATGAGCGAAGGGACCCAAAAATACACTGAGGGAACCAAAAATGGTCTGAGGAAATAAAAAATGGATTGAAAGATCCAAAAATATATTGAGGGACCCAAAAACGGACTGAGGAACCCTAAAATGGATTGAGAAAACCAAAAATGGATTGAGGAAGGCAAAATGGATTGAGGAACCCAAAAATGGACTTAGGAACGCAAAAATGAGCTGAGGAAATAAAAAATGGATTGAGGAACCCAGAAATGGGCTGAGGAAACCAAAAATGGGCGGAGGGACCCAAAAATGGGCCGAGAGATCCAAAAATGGATTGAGGGCACCACAACTGTTCTGAGGAAATTAAAAATAGATTGAAACACACAGAAATGGATTGAGAGACCCAAAAATGGATTGATGAACCCAAGAATGGATTGAGGAATCCAAAAATGGTCTGAGGAAACCAAAAATGGGCTCAGGAAACCAAAAATGGGTGGAGGGACCCAGAAATGCATTTGGGAACTCAGAAATTTATTTAAGAAGCCAAAAGTGGTCCGAGGGAACCAAAAATTGGCTGAGGAAATAAGAAATCGATTGAGGAATGCAAAAAAGGATTGAGGAAACCAAAAAATGGATGGAGGAACCCAAAAATCGATTGAGAAAGACAAAAATGGTCCGAGGGAACCAAAAATGGGTTGAGGAAATAAAAAATGGATATAAGGACACAAAAATGGATTGAGAAACCCCAAAATGGATTCAGGAATCCCAAAATTGGCTTAGGAAATCAAAAATGGATTGAGGAATCCAAAAATAGTTTTAAGAAAGCAAAAACGGGCTGAGGAAATAAAAAATGGATTGAGGAACCCAGAAATGGGCTGAGGAACCCAAAAATTGGTGGAGGGACCCAAAATGAGCCGAGGGAACCAAAAATTGATGGAGAGCTCAAAAAATCGTCTGAGGAAATTAAAAATAGTTTGAAAGACCCAAAAATGGATTGAGGGACCCAAAAATGGATTGAGGAACTAGAAAATGGTTTGAGGAACCCAAAAATGGATTTAGAAACGCAAAAATGGTAGGAAACCAAAAATGGGCGGAGGAAATAAAAAATGGATTGAGGAAACCAGAAATGGGCTGAGGAACACAAAAATGGGCGGAGGGACCCAAAAATGGGCGGAGGGGCACAAGAATGGGTGGAGGGATCCAAAAATGGATTGAGGAACCCGAAAATGGTTTGAGGAACCCAAAAACGGACTTAGGAACCCAGAAATGGGCTGAGGAACCCAGAAATAGGTAGAGGTACCCAATAATGGGCCGAGGGACCCAAAAATGGGCTTACAAACCCAAAAAAGGATTGAGGAACCCAAAAATGGGCCGAGGGCCCAAAAATGGATTGAGGATACGAAAAATGGATTGATGAACACAAAAACAGATTTAAGAATGCAAAAATGGGCTGTGGAAATCAAAAATAAATTGAAAAAACCAGAAATGGGCTGAGGAAACCAAAAACGGGCAGAGGGATCCAAAAATGGGCGGAGGGACCCAAAAATGGGCCAAGGGATTCGAAAATGGATTGAGGACACCAAAAATCGATTGAGGAAGCGAAAAATTGTTTGATGACACAAAAAATGGATTGAGGAACCCAAAAATGGGCTAAGGAAGTAGAAAATGGGTGGAGGGAACAAAAAAATGGCCGAGAGACCCAAAAATGGACTGAGGAAAACAAAAATGAATTTATGAACCCAAAAACAGATTTAAGAATGCAAAAATGAGCTGTGGAAATCAAAAAAGGATTGAAAAACCCAGAAAAGGACTGAGGAAACAAAAAAAAGGGCGGAGGGACCGAAAAATGGGCGTCGGGACCCAAAAATGGATTGAGGAACCCGAAAATGGATTGAGGAAACCAAAACCCGATTGAGGAATGCAAAAATGGGCTGAGGAAACTAAAAATGAGCGAAGGGACCCAAAAATACACTGAGGGAACCAAAAATGGTCTGAGGAAATAAAAAATGGATTGAAAGATCCAAAAATATATTGAGGGACCCAAAAACGGACTGAGGAACCCTAAAATGGATTGAGAAAACCAAAAATGGATTGAGGAACGCAAAAATGGATTGAGGAACCCAAAAATGGACTTAGGAATGCAAAAATGAGCTGAGGAAATAAAAAATGGATTGAGGAACCCAGAAATGGGCTGAGGAAACCAAAAATGGGCGGAGGGACCCAAAAATGGGCCGAGAGATCCAAAAATGGATTGAGGGCACCACAACTGTTCTGAGGAAATTAAAAATAGATTGAAACACACAGAAATGGATTGAGAGACCCAAAAATGGATTGATGAACCCAAGAATGGATTGAGGAATCCAAAAATGGTCTGAGGAAACCAAAAATGGGCTCAGGAAACCAAAAATGGGTGGAGGGACCCAGAAATGCATTTGGGAACTCAGAAATTTATTTAAGAAGCCAAAAGTGGTCCGAGGGAACCAAAAATTGGCTGAGGAAATAAGAAATCGATTGAGGAATGCAAAAAAGGATTGAGGAAACCAAAAAATGGATGGAGGAACCCAAAAATCGATTGAGAAAGACAAAAATGGTCCGAGGGAACCAAAAATGGGTTGAGGAAATAAAAAATGGATATAAGGACACAAAAATGGATTGAGAAACCCAAAAATGGATTCAGGAATCCAAAAATTGGCTTAGGAAATCAAAAATGGATTGAGGAATCCAAAAATAGTTTTAAGAAAGCAAAAACGGGCTGAGGAAATAAAAAATGGATTGAGGAACCCAGAAATGGGCTGAGGAACCCAAAAATTGGTGGAGGGACCCAAAATGAGCCGAGGGAACCAAAAATTGATGGAGAGCTCAAAAAATCGTCTGAGGAAATTAAAAATAGTTTGAAAGACCCAAAAATGGATTGAGGGACCCAAAAATGGATTGAGGAACTAGAAAATGGTTTGAGGAACCCAAAAATGGATTTAGAAACGCAAAAATGGTAGGAAACCAAAAATGGGCGGAGGAAATAAAAAATGGATTGAGGAACCCAGAAATGGGCTGAGGAACACAAAAATGGGCGGAGGGACCCAAAAATGAGCGGAGGGGCACAAGAACGGCTGGAGGGATCCAAAAATGGATTGAGGAACCCGAAAATGGTTTGAGGAACCCAAAAACGGATTTAGGAACCCAGAAATGGGCTGAGGAACCCAGAAATAGGTAGAGGTACCCAATAATGGGCCGAGGGACCCAAAAATGGGCTTACGAACCCAAAAAAGGATTGAGGAACCCAAAAATGGGCCGAGGGCCCAAAAATGGATTGAGGATACGAAAAATGGATTGATGAACACAAAAACAGATTTAAGAATGCAAAAATGGGCTGTGGAAATCAAAAATAAATTGAAAAACCCAGAAATGGGCTGAGGAAACCGAAAACGGGCAGAGGGATCCAAAAATGGGCGGAGGCACCCAAAAATGGGCCAAGGGATTCGAAAATGGTTTGAGGAAACCAAAAATCGATTGAGGAAGCGAAAAATTGTTTGATGACACAAAAAATGGATTGAGGAACCCAAAAATGGGCTAAGGAAGTAGAAAATGGGTGGAGGGAACAAAAAAATGGCCGAGAGACCCAAAAATGGACTGAGGAAAACAAAAATGAATTTATGAACCCAAAAACAGATTTAAGAATGCAAAAATGACCTGTGGAAATCAAAAAAGGATTGAAAAACCCAGAAAAGGACTGAGGAAACAAAAAAAAGGGCGGAGGGACCGAAAAATGGGCGTCGGGACCCAAAAATGGATTGAGGAACCCGAAAATGGATTGAGGAAACCAAAACCCGATTGAGGAATGCAAAAATGGGCTGAGGAAACTAAAAATGAGCGAAGGGACCCAAAAATACACTGAGGGAACCAAAAATGGTCTGAGGAAATAAAAAATGGATTGAAAGATCCAAAAATATATTGAGGGACCCAAGAACGGACTGAGGAACCCTAAAATGGATTGAGAAAACCAAAAATGGATTGAGGAACCCAAAAATGGATTGAGGAACCCAAAAATGGATTTAGGAACGCAAAAATGAGCTGAGGAAATAAAAAATGGATTGAGGAACCCAGAAATGGGCTGAGGAAACCAAAAATGGGCGGAGGGACCCAAAAATGGGCCGAGAGATCCAAAAATGGATTGAGGGCACCACAACTGTTCTGAGGAAATTAAAAATAGATTGAAACACACAGAAATGGATTGAGAGACCCAAAAATGGATTGATGAACCCAAGAATGGATTGAGGAATCCAAAAATGGTCTGAGGAAACCAAAAATGGGCTCAGGAAACCAAAAATGGGTGGAGGGACCCAGAAATGCATTTGGGAACTCAGAAATTTATTTAAGAAGCCAAAAGTGGTCCGAAGGAACCAAAAATTGGCTGAGGAAATAAGAAATCGATTGAGGAATGCAAAAAAGGATTGAGGAAACCAAAAAATGGATGGAGGAACCCAAAAATCGATTGAGAAAGACAAAAATGGTCCGAGGGAACCAAAAATGGGTTGAGGAAATAAAAAATGGATTTAAGAACACAAAAATGGATTGAGAAACCCAAAAATGGATTCAGGAATCCCAAAATTGGCTTAGGAAATCAAAAATGGATTGAGGAATCCAAAAATAGTTTTAAGAAAGCAAAAACGGGCTGAGGAAATAAAAAATGGATTGAGGAACCCAGAAATGGGCTGAGGAACCCAAAAATTGGTGGAGGGACCCAAAATGAGCCGAGGGAACCAAAAATTGATGGAGAGCTCAAAAAATCGTCTGAGGAAATTAAAAATAGTTTGAAAGACCCAAAAATGGATTGAGGGACCCAAAAATGGATTGAGGAACTAGAAAATGGTTTGAGGAACCCAAAAATGGATTTAGAAACGCAAAAATGGTAGGAAACCAAAAATGGGCGGAGGAAATAAAAAATGGATTGAGGAACCCAGAAATGGGCTGAGGAACACAAAAATGGGCGGAGGGACCCAAAAATGGGCGGAGGGGCACAAGAACGGCTGGAGGGATCCAAAAATGGATTGAGGAACCCAAAAATGGATTGAGGAAACCAAAAATGAACCGAGGGAACCAAAAATCGGCGGAGTGACCCAAAAATGGATTCAGGAAGCCAAAAATGGGCTTAGAAACAAAAAAAAGGATTGAGGAACCCAAAAATGGATTGAGAAAATGAAAAATCGATTCAGGAAGTGAAAAATGGATTGATGACACCAAAAATGGATTGAGGAACACAAAAATGGGCAGAGGAAGTAGAAAATGGGTGGAGGGAACCAAAAAAATGGCCGAGAGACCCAAAAATGGATTGAGGAAACCCAGAATGGATTGATGAAACCAGAAACAGATTTAAGAATGCAAAAATGGGCTGTGGAACTCAAAAAAGGATTGAAATCCCAGAAATGGGCAGAGGAACCCAAAATTGGGCGGAGGGACCCAGAAACGGGCGGAGGGACTCAAAAATGGATTGAGGAACCCGAAAATGGATTGAGGAACCCGAAAATGGATTGAGGAACCCAAGAAAAACATTTAGGAATGCAAAAATGGGCTGAGGAAAGCAAAAATGAGTAAAGGGACCCAAAAATATATTGAGGGAACCAAAAATGGTCTGAGGAAATAAAAAATAGATTGAAAGACCCAAAAATATATTGAGGGACCCAAAAATGGATTGAGGAAACCAAAAATGGGCTGAGGAAAGCAAAAATGCATTGAGGAAACCAAAAATGGACGTAGAAACACAAAAATGGGCTGAAAAAATAAAAAAATGGATTGAGGAACCCAGAAATGGGCTGCGGAACACAAAACTGTGTGGAGGGACCCAAAAATGAGTCGAGGGACCCAAAAATTGATTGAGGGCTCAAAAAATGGTCTGAGGAAATTAAAAATAATTTGAAAGACCCAAAAATGGATTGAGGAACCCAAAAATGGATTGAGGAACCCAAAAATGGATTTAGGAACACAAAAATGGGCTGAGGAAATAAAAAATGGATAGAGGAACCCAGAAATGGGCTGAGGAAACCAAAAATGGGCGGAGGGACCCAAAAATGGGCCGAGAGACCCAAAAATGGATTGAGGGCACCACAACTGTTCTGAGGAAATTAAAAATAGATTGAAAGACACAGAAATGGATTGAGAGACCCAAAAATGGATTGATGAAACCAAGAATGGATTGAGGAATCCAAAAACGGTCTGAGGAAACCAAAAATGGGCTCAGGAAACCAAAAATGGGTGGAGGGACCCAGAAATGCATTTGGGAACTCAGAAATTGATTTAAGAAGCCAAAAGTGGTCCGAGGGAAACAAAAATTGGCTGAGGAAATAAGAAATCGATTGAGGAAATAAAAAATGGATTTAAGAACACAAAAATGGATTGAGAAACCCAAAAATGGATTCAGGAATCCCAAAATTGGCTTAGGAAATCAAAAATGGATTGAGGAATCCAAAAATAGATTTAAGAAAGCAAAAACGGGCGGAGGAAATAAAAAATGGATTGAGGAACCCAGAAATGGGCTGAGGAACCCAAAAATTGGTGGAGGGACCCAAAATGAGCCGAGGGAACCAAAAATTGATTGAGAGCTCAAAAAATCGTCTGAGGAAATTAAAAATAGTTTGAAAGACCCAAAAATGGATTGAGGGACCCAAAAATGGATTGAGGAACTAGAAAATGGTTTGAGGAACCCAAAAATGGATTTAGAAACGCAAAAATGGTAGGAAACCAAAAATGGGCGGAGGAAATAAAAAATGGATTGAGGAACCCAGAAATGGGCTGAGGAACACAAAAATGGGCGGAGGGACCCAAAAATGGGCGGAGGGGCACAAGAATGGGTGGAGGGATCCAAAAATGGATTGAGGAACCCGAAAATGGTTTGAGGAACCCAAAAACGGATTTAGGAACCCAGAAATGGGCTGAGGAACCCAGAAATAGGTAGAGGTACCCAATAATGGGCCGAGGGACCCAAAAATGGGCTTACAAACCCAAAAAAGGATTGAGGAACCCAAAAATGGGCCGAGGGCCCAAAAATGGATTGAGGATACGAAAAATGGATTGATGAACACAAAAACAGATTTAAGAATGCAAAAATGGGCTGTGGAAATCAAAAATAAATTGAAAAAACCAGAAATGGGCTGAGGAAACCAAAAACGGGCAGAGGGATCCAAAAATGGGCGGAGGGACCCAAAAATGGGCCAAGGGATTCGAAAATGGATTGAGGACACCAAAAATCGATTGAGGAAGCGAAAAATTGTTTGATGACACAAAAAATGGATTGAGGAACCCAAAAATGGGCTAAGGAAGTAGAAAATGGGTGGAGGGAACAAAAAAATGGCCGAGAGACCCAAAAATGGACTGAGGAAAACAAAAATGAATTTATGAACCCAAAAACAGATTTAAGAATGCAAAAATGACCTGTGGAAATCAAAAAAGGATTGAAAAACCCAGAAAAGGACTGAGGAAACAAAAAAAAGGGCGGAGGGACCGAAAAATGGGCGTCGGGACCCAAAAATGGATTGAGGAACCCGAAAATGGATTGAGGAAACCAAAACCCGATTGAGGAATGCAAAAATGGGCTGAGGAAACTAAAAATGAGCGAAGGGACCCAAAAATACACTGAGGGAACCAAAAATGGTCTGAGGAAATAAAAAATGGATTGAAAGATCCAAAAATATATTGAGGGACCCAAAAACGGACTGAGGAACCCTAAAATGGATTGAGAAAACCAAAAATGGATTGAGGAAGGCAAAAATGGATTGAGGAACCCAAAAATGGACTTAGGAACGCAAAAATGAGCTGAGGAAATAAAAAATGGATTGAGGAACCCAGAAATGGGCTGAGGAAACCAAAAATGGGCGGAGGGACCCAAAAATGGGCCGAGAGATCCAAAAATGGATTGAGGGCACCACAACTGTTCTGAGGAAATTAAAAATAGATTGAAACACACAGAAATGGATTGAGAGACCCAAAAATGGATTGATGAACCCAAGAATGGATTGAGGAATCCAAAAATGGTCTGAGGAAACCAAAAAATGGGCTCAGGAAACCAAAAATGGGTGGAGGGACCCAGAAATGCATTTGGGAACTCAGAAATTTATTTAAGAAGCCAAAAGTGGTCCGAGGGAACCAAAAATTGGCTGAGGAAATAAGAAATCGATTGAGGAATGCAAAAAAGGATTGAGGAAACCAAAAAATGGATGGAGGAACCCAAAAATCGATTGAGAAAGACAAAAATGGTCCGAGGGAACCAAAAATGGGTTGAGGAAATAAAAAATGGATATAAGGACACAAAAATGGATTGAGAAACCCCAAAATGGATTCAGGAATCCAAAAATTGGCTTAGGAAATCAAAAATGGATTGAGGAATCCAAAAATAGTTTTAAGAAAGCAAAAACGGGCTGAGGAAATAAAAAATGGATTGAGGAACCCAGAAATGGGCTGAGGAACCCAAAAATTGGTGGAGGGACCCAAAATGAGCCGAGGGAACCAAAAATTGATGGAGAGCTCAAAAAATCGTCTGAGGAAATTAAAAATAGTTTGAAAGACCCAAAAATGGATTGAGGGACCCAAAAATGGATTGAGGAACTAGAAAATGGTTTGAGGAACCCAAAAATGGATTTAGAAACGCAAAAATGGTAGGAAACCAAAAATGGGCGGAGGAAATAAAAAATGGATTGAGGAAACCAGAAATGGGCTGAGGAACACAAAAATGGGCGGAGGGACCCAAAAATGGGCGGAGGGGCACAAGAATGGGTGGAGGGATCCAAAAATGGATTGAGGAACCCGAAAATGGTTTGAGGAACCCAAAAACGGACTTAGGAACCCAGAAATGGGCTGAGGAACCCAGAAATAGGTAGAGGTACCCAATAATGGGCCGAGGGACCCAAAAATGGGCTTACAAACCCAAAAAAGGATTGAGGAACCCAAAAATGGGCCGAGGGCCCAAAAATGGATTGAGGATACGAAAAATGGATTGATGAACACAAAAACAGATTTAAGAATGCAAAAATGGGCTGTGGAAATCAAAAATAAATTGAAAAAACCAGAAATGGGCTGAGGAAACCAAAAACGGGCAGAGGGATCCAAAAATGGGCGGAGGGACCCAAAAATGGGCCAAGGGATTCGAAAATGGATTGAGGACACCAAAAATCGATTGAGGAAGCGAAAAATTGTTTGATGACACAAAAAATGGATTGAGGAACCCAAAAATGGGCTAAGGAAGTAGAAAATGGGTGGAGGGAACAAAAAAATGGCCGAGAGACCCAAAAATGGACTGAGGAAAACAAAAATGAATTTATGAACCCAAAAACAGATTTAAGAAT
Source organism: Dromococcyx pavoninus (assembly GCA_033558185.1). Classification (NCBI taxonomy): domain Eukaryota; kingdom Metazoa; phylum Chordata; class Aves; order Cuculiformes; family Neomorphidae; genus Dromococcyx; species Dromococcyx pavoninus. Next base: position 10,373 of record JAUMJL010002745.1, read on the forward strand.
GCAAAAATGACCTGTGGAAATAAAAAAAGGATTGAAAAACCCAGAAAAGGACTGAGGAAACAAAAAAAAGGGCGGAGGGACCGAAAAATGCGCGTCGGGACCCAAAAATGGATTGAGGAACCCGAAAATGGATTGAGGAAACCAAAACCCGATTGAGGAATGCAAAAATGGGCTGAGGAAACTAAAAATGAGCGAAGGGACCCAAAAATACACTGAGGGAACCAAAAATGGTCTGAGGAAATAAAAAATGGATTGAAAGATCCAAAAATATATTGAGGGACCCAAAAACGGACTGAGGAACCCTAAAATGGATTGAGAAAACCAAAAATGGATTGAGGAAGGCAAAAATGGATTGAGGAACCCAAAAATGGACTTAGGAACGCAAAAATGAGCTGAGGAAATAAAAAATGGATTGAGGAACCCAGAAATGGGCTGAGGAAACCAAAAATGGGCGGAGGGACCCAAAAATGGGCCGAGAGATCCAAAAATGGATTGAGGGCACCACAACTGTTCTGAGGAAATTAAAAATAGATTGAAACACACAGAAATGGATTGAGAGACCCAAAAATGGATTGATGAACCCAAGAATGGATTGAAGAATCCAAAATGGTCTGAGGAAACCAAAAATGGGCTCAGGAAACCAAAAATGGGTGGAGGGACCCAGAAATGCATTTGGGAACTCAGAAATTTATTTAAGAAGCCAAAAGTGGTCCGAGGGAACCAAAAATTGGCTGAGGAAATAAGAAATCGATTGAGGAATGCAAAAAAGGATTGAGGAAACCAAAAAATGGATGATGGAGGAACCCAAAAATCGATTGAGAAAGACAAAAATGGTCCGAGGGAACCAAAAATGGGTTGAGGAAATAAAAAATGGATATAAGGACACAAAAATGGATTGAGAAACCCCAAAATGGATTCAGGAATCCCAAAATTGGCTTAGGAAATCAAAAATGGATTGAGGAATCCAAAAATAGTTTTAAGAAAGCAAAAACGGGCTGAGGAAATAAAAAATGGATTGAGGAACCCAGAAATGGGCTGAGGAACCCAAAAATTGGTGGAGGGACCCAAAATGAGCCGAGGGAACCAAAAATTGATGGAGAGCTCAAAAAATCGTCTGAGGAAATTAAAAATAGTTTGAAAGACCCAAAAATGGATTGAGGGACCCAAAAATGGATTGAGGAACTAGAAAATGGTTTGAGGAACCCAAAAATGGATTTAGAAACGCAAAAATGGTAGGAAACCAAAAATGGGCGGAGGAAATAAAAAATGGATTGAGGAAACCAGAAATGGGCTGAGGAACACAAAAATGGGCGGAGGGACCCAAAAATGGGCGGAGGGGCACAAGAATGGGTGGAGGGATCCAAAAATGGATTGAGGAACCCGAAAATGGTTTGAGGAACCCAAAAACGGACTTAGGAACCCAGAAATGGGCTGAGGAACCCAGAAATAGGTAGAGGTACCCAATAATGGGCCGAGGGACCCAAAAATGGGCTTACAAACCCAAAAAAGGATTGAGGAACCCAAAAATGGGCCGAGGGCCCAAAAATGGATTGAGGATACGAAAAATGGATTGATGAACACAAAAACAGATTTAAGAATGCAAAAATGGGCTGTGGAAATCAAAAATAAATTGAAAAAACCAGAAATGGGCTGAGGAAACCAAAAACGGGCAGAGGATCCAAAAATGGGCGGAGGGACCCAAAAATGGGCCAAGGGATTCGAAAATGGATTGAGGACACCAAAAATCGATTGAGGAAGCGAAAAATTGTTTGATGACACAAAAAATGGATTGAGGAACCCAAAAATGGGCTAAGGAAGTAGAAAATGGGTGGAGGGAACAAAAAAATGGCCGAGAGACCCAAAAATGGACTGAGGAAAACAAAAATGAATTTATGAACCCAAAAACAGATTTAAGAATGCAAAAATGAGCTGTGGAAATCAAAAAAGGATTGAAAAACCCAGAAAAGGACTGAGGAAACAAAAAAAAGGGCGGAGGGACCGAAAAAGGCGTCGGGACCCAAAAATGGATTGAGGAACCCGAAAATGGATTGAGGAAACCAAAACCCGATTGAGGAATGCAAAAATGGGCTGAGGAAACTAAAAATGAGCGAAGGGACCCAAAAATACACTGAGGGAACCAAAAATGGTCTGAGGAAATAAAAAATGGATTGAAAGATCCAAAAATATATTGAGGGACCCAAAAACGGACTGAGGAACCCTAAAATGGATTGAGAAAACCAAAAATGGATTGAGGAACGCAAAAATGGATTGAGGAACCCAAAAATGGACTTAGGAATGCAAAAATGAGCTGAGGAAATAAAAAATGGATTGAGGAACCCAGAAATGGGCTGAGGAAACCAAAAATGGGCGGAGGGACCCAAAAATGGGCCGAGAGATCCAAAAATGGATTGAGGGCACCACAACTGTTCTGAGGAAATTAAAAATAGATTGAAACACACAGAAATGGATTGAGAGACCCAAAAATGGATTGATGAACCCAAGAATGGATTGAGGAATCCAAAAATGGTCTGAGGAAACCAAAAATGGGCTCAGGAAACCAAAAATGGGTGGAGGGACCCAGAAATGCATTTGGGAACTCAGAAATTTATTTAAGAAGCCAAAAGTGGTCCGAGGGAACCAAAAATTGGCTGAGGAAATAAGAAATCGATTGAGGAATGCAAAAAAGGATTGAGGAAACCAAAAAATGGATGGAGGAACCCAAAAATCGATTGAGAAAGACAAAAATGGTCCGAGGGAACCAAAAATGGGTTGAGGAAATAAAAAATGGATATAAGGACACAAAAATGGATTGAGAAACCCAAAAATGGATTCAGGAATCCAAAAATTGGCTTAGGAAATCAAAAATGGATTGAGGAATCCAAAAATAGTTTTAAGAAAGCAAAAACGGGCTGAGGAAATAAAAAATGGATTGAGGAACCCAGAAATGGGCTGAGGAACCCAAAAATTGGTGGAGGGACCCAAAATGAGCCGAGGGAACCAAAAATTGATGGAGAGCTCAAAAAATCGTCTGAGGAAATTAAAAATAGTTTGAAAGACCCAAAAATGGATTGAGGGACCCAAAAATGGATTGAGGAACTAGAAAATGGTTTGAGGAACCCAAAAATGGATTTAGAAACGCAAAAATGGTAGGAAACCAAAAATGGGCGGAGGAAATAAAAAATGGATTGAGGAACCCAGAAATGGGCTGAGGAACACAAAAATGGGCGGAGGGACCCAAAAATGAGCGGAGGGGCACAAGAACGGCTGGAGGGATCCAAAAATGGATTGAGGAACCCGAAAATGGTTTGAGGAACCCAAAAAACGGATTTAGGAACCCAGAAATGGGCTGAGGAACCCAGAAATAGGTAGAGGTACCCAATAATGGGCCGAGGGACCCAAAAATGGGCTTACGAACCCAAAAAAGGATTGAGGAACCCAAAAATGGGCCGAGGGCCCAAAAATGGATTGAGGATACGAAAAATGGATTGATGAACACAAAAACAGATTTAAGAATGCAAAAATGGGCTGTGGAAATCAAAAATAAATTGAAAAACCCAGAAATGGGCTGAGGAAACCGAAAACGGGCAGAGGGATCCAAAAATGGGCGGAGGGACCCAAAAATGGGCCAAGGGATTCGAAAATGGTTTGAGGAAACCAAAAATCGATTGAGGAAGCGAAAAATTGTTTGATGACACAAAAAATGGATTGAGGAACCCAAAAATGGGCTAAGGAAGTAGAAAATGGGTGGAGGGAACAAAAAAATGGCCGAGAGACCCAAAAATGGACTGAGGAAAACAAAAATGAATTTATGAATCCAAAAACAGATTTAAGAATGCAAAAATGACCTGTGGAAATCAAAAAAGGATTGAAAAACCCAGAAAAGGACTGAGGAAACAAAAAAAAGGGCGGAGGGACCGAAAAATGGGCGTCGGGACCCAAAAATGGATTGAGGAACCCGAAAATGGATTGAGGAAACCAAAACCCGATTGAGGAATGCAAAAATGGGCTGAGGAAACTAAAAATGAGCGAAGGGACCCAAAAATACACTGAGGGAACCAAAAATGGTCTGAGGAAATAAAAAATGGATTGAAAGATCCAAAAATATATTGAGGGACCCAAGAACGGACTGAGGAACCCTAAAATGGATTGAGAAAACCAAAAATGGATTGAGGAACCCAAAAATGGATTGAGGAACCCAAAAATGGATTTAGGAACGCAAAAATGAGCTGAGGAAATAAAAAATGGATTGAGGAACCCAGAAATGGGCTGAGGAAACCAAAAATGGGCGGAGGGACCCAAAAATGGGCCGAGAGATCCAAAAATGGATTGAGGGCACCACAACTGTTCTGAGGAAATTAAAAATAGATTGAAACACACAGAAATGGATTGAGAGACCCAAAAATGGATTGATGAACCCAAGAATGGATTGAGGAATCCAAAAATGGTCTGAGGAAACCAAAAATGGGCTCAGGAAACCAAAAATGGGTGGAGGGACCCAGAAATGCATTTGGGAACTCAGAAATTTATTTAAGAAGCCAAAAGTGGTCCGAAGGAACCAAAAATTGGCTGAGGAAATAAGAAATCGATTGAGGAATGCAAAAAAGGATTGAGGAAACCAAAAAATGGATGGAGGAACCCAAAAATCGATTGAGAAAGACAAAAATGGTCCGAGGGAACCAAAAATGGGTTGAGGAAATAAAAAATGGATTTAAGGACACAAAAATGGATTGAGAAACCCAAAAATGGATTCAGGAATCCCCAAATTGGCTTAGGAAATCAAAAATGGATTGAGGAATCCAAAAATAGATTTAAGAAAGCAAAAACGGGCTGAGGAAATAAAAAATGGATTGAGGAACCCAGAAATGGGCTGAGGAACCCAAAAATTGGTGGAGGGACCCAAAATGAGCCGAGGGAACCAAAAATTGATGGAGAGCTCAAAAAATCGTCTGAGGAAATTAAAAATAGTTTGAAAGACCCAAAAATGGATTGAGGGACCCAAAAATGGATTGAGGAACTAGAAAATGGTTTGAGGAACCCAAAAATGGATTTAGAAACGCAAAAATGGTAGGAAACCAAAAATGGGCGGAGGAAATAAAAAATGGATTGAGGAACCCAGAAATGGGCTGAGGAACACAAAAATGGGCGGAGGGACCCAAAAATGGGCGGAGGGGCACAAGAACGGCTGGAGGGATCCAAAAATGGATTGAGGAACCCAAAAATGGATTGAGGAAACCAAAAATGAACCGAGGGAACCAAAAATCGGCGGAGTGACCCAAAAATGGATTCAGGAAGCCAAAAATGGGCTTAGAAACAAAAAAAAGGATTGAGGAACCCAAAAATGGATTTAGAAAATGAAAAATCGATTCAGGAAGTGAAAAATGGATTGATGACACCAAAAATGGATTGAGGAACACAAAAATGGGCAGAGGAAGTAGAAAATGGGTGGAGGGAACCAAAAAAATGGCCGAGAGACCCAAAAATGGATTGAGGAAACCCAGAATGGATTGATGAAACCAGAAACAGATTTAAGAATGCAAAAATGGGCTGTGGAACTCAAAAAAGGATTGAAATCCCAGAAATGGGCAGAGGAACCCAAAATTGGGCGGAGGGACCCAGAAACGGGCGGAGGGACTCAAAAATAGATTGAGGAACCCGAAAATGGATTGAGGAACCCGAAAATGGATTGAGGAACCCAAAAAAAACATTTAGGAATGCAAAAATGGGCTGAGGAAAGCAAAAATGAGTAAAGGGACCCAAAAATATATTGAGGGAACCAAAAATGGTCTGAGGAAATAAAAAATAGATTGAAAGACCGAAAAATATATTGAGGGACCCAAAAATGGATTGAGGAAACCTAAAATGGATTGAGGAAACCAAAAATGGGCTGAGGAAAGCAAAAATGCATTGAGGAAACCAAAAATGGACGTAGAAACACAAAAATGGGCTGATAAAATAAAAAATGGATTGAGGAACCCAGAAATGGGCTGCGGAACACAAAACTGTGTGGAGGGACCCAAAAATGAGTCGAGGGACCCAAAAATTGATTGAGGGCTCAAAAAATGGTCTGAGGAAATTAAAAATAATTTGAAAGACCCAAAAATGGATTGAGGAACCCAAAAATGGATTGAGGAACCCAAAAATGGATTTAGGAACACAAAAATGGGCTGAGGAAATAAAAAATGGATTGAGGAACCCAGAAATGGGCTGAGGAAACCAAAAATGGGCGGAGGGACCCAAAAATGGGCCGAGAGACCCAAAAATGGATTGAGGGCACCACAACTGTTCTGAGGAAATTAAAAATAGATTGAAAGACACAGAAATGGATTGAGAGACCCAAAAATGGATTGATGAACCCAAGAATGGATTGAGGAATCCAAAAATGGTCTGAGGAAACCAAAAATGGGCTCAGGAAACCAAAAATGGGTGGAGAGACCCAGAAATGCATTTGGGAACTCAGAAATTGATTTAAGAAGCCAAAAGTGGTCCGAGGGAACCAAAAATTGGCTGAGGAAATAAGAAATCGATTGAGGAATGCAAAAAAGGATTGAGGAAACCAAAAAATGGATGGAGGAACCCAAAAATCGATTGAGAAAGACAAAAATGGTCCGAGGGAACCAAAAATGGGTTGAGGAAATAAAAAATGGATATAAGGACACAAAAATGGATTGAGAAACCCAAAAATGGATTCAGGAATCCCAAAATTGGCTTAGGAAATCAAAAATGGATTGAGGAATCCAAAAATATTTTTAAGAAAGCAAAAACGGGCTGAGGAAATCAAAAATGGATTGAGGAACCCAGAAATGGGCTGAGGAACCCAAAAATTGGTGGAGGGACCCAAAATGAGCCGAGGGAACCAAAAATTGATGGAGAGCTCAAAAAATCGTCTGAGGAAATTAAAAATAGTTTGAAAGACCCAAAAATGGATTGAGGGACCCAAAAATGGATTGAGGAACTAGAAAATGGTTTGAGGAACCCAAAAATGGATTTAGAAACACAAAAATGGTAGGAAACCAAAAATGGGCGGAGGAAATAAAAAATGGATTGAGGAACCCAGAAATGGGCTGAGGAACACAAAAATGGGCGGAGGGACCCAAAAATGGGCGGAGGGGCACAAGAATGGGTGGAGGGATCCAAAAATGGATTGAGGAACCCGAAAATGGTTTGAGGAACCCAAAAACGGACTTAGGAACCCAGAAATGGGCTGAGGAACCCAGAAATAGGTAGAGGTACCCAATAATGGGCCGAGGGACCCAAAAATGGGCTTACGAACCCAAAAAAGGATTGAGGAACCCAAAAATGGGCCGAGGGCCCAAAAATGGATTGAGGATACGAAAAATGGATTGATGAACACAAAAACAGATTTAAGAATGCAAAAATGGGCTGTGGAAATCAAAAATAAATTGAAAAAACCAGAAATGGGCTGAGGAAACCAAAAACGGGCAGAGGGATCCAAAAATGGGCGGACGGACCCAAAAATGGGCCAAGGGATTCGAAAATGGATTGAGGAAACCAAAAATCGATTGAGGAAGCGAAAAATTGTTTGATGACACAAAAAATCGATTGAGGAACCCAAAAATGCACTAAGGAAGTAGAAAATGAGTGGAGGGAAGAAAAAAATGGCCGATAGACCCAAAAATGGACTGAGGAAAACAAAAATGAATTTATGAACCCAAAAACAGATTTAAGAATGCAAAAATGACCTGTGGAAATCAAAAAAGGATTGAAAAACCCAGAAAAGGACTGAGGAAACAAAAAAAAGGGCGGAGGGACCGAAAAATGGGCGTCGGGACCCAAAAATGGATTGAGGAACCCGAAAATGGATTGAGGAAACCAAAACCCGATTGAGGAATGCAAAAATGGGCTGAGGAAACTAAAAATGAGCGAAGGGACCCAAAAATACACTGAGGGAACCAAAAATGGTCTGAGGAAATAAAAAATGGATTGAAAGATCCAAAAATATATTGAGGGACCCAAAAACGGACTGAGGAACCCTAAAATGGATTGAGAAAACCAAAAATGGATTGAGGAACGCAAAAATGGATTGAGGAACCCAAAAATGGACTTAGGAATGCAAAAATGAGCTGAGGAAATAAAAAATGGATTGAGGAACCCAGAAATGGGCTGAGGAAACCAAAAATGGGCGGAGGGACCCAAAAATGGGCCGAGAGATCCAAAAATGGATTGAGGGCACCACAACTGTTCTGAGGAAATTAAAAATAGATTGAAACACACAGAAATGGATTGAGAGACCCAAAAATGGATTGATGAACCCAAGAATGGATTGAGGAATCCAAAAATGGTCTGAGGAAACCAAAAATGGGCTCAGGAAACCAAAATTGGGTGGAGGGACCCAGAAATGCATTTGGGAACTCAGAAATTGATTTAAGAAGCCAAAAGTGGTCCGAGGGAACCAAAAATTGGCTGAGGAAATAAGAAATCGATTGAGGAATGCAAAAAAGGATTGAGGAAACCAAAAAATGGATGGAGGAACCCAAAAATCGATTGAGAAAGACAAAAATGGTCCGAGGGAACCAAAAATGGGTTGAGGAAATAAAAAATGGATATAAGGACACAAAAATGGATTGAGAAACCCAAAAATGGATTCAGGAATCCCAAAATTGGCTTAGGAAATCAAAAATGGATTGAGGAATCCAAAAATAGTTTTAAGAAAGCAAAAACGGGCTGAGGAAATAAAAAATGGATTGAGGAACCCAGAAATGGGCTGAGGAACCCAAAAATTGGTGGAGGGAACCAAAATGAGCCGAGGGAAACAAAAATTGATGGAGAGCTCAAAAAATCGTCTGAGGAAATTAAAAATAGTTTGAAAGACCCAAAAATGGATTGAGGGACCCAAAAATGGATTGAGGAACTAGAAAATGGTTTGAGGAACCCAAAAATGGATTTAGAAACGCAAAAATGGTAGGAAACCAAAAATGGGCGGAGGAAATAAAAAATGGATTGAGGAACCCAGAAATGGGCTGAGGAACACAAAAATGGGCGGAGGGACCCAAAAATGGGCGGAGGGGCACAAGAACGGCTGGAGGGATCCAAAAATGGATTGAGGAACCCAAAAATGGATTGAGGAAGCCAAAAATGAACCGAGGGAACCAAAAATCGGCGGAGTGACCCAAAAATGGATTCAGGAAGCCAAAAATGGGCTTAGAAACAAAAAAAAGGATTGAGGAACCCAAAAATGGATTGAGAAAATGAAAAATCGATTCAGGAAGTGAAAAATGGATTGATGACACCAAAAATGGATTCAGGAACACAAAAATGGGCAGAGGAAGTAGAAAATGGGTGGAGGGAACCAAAAAAATGGCCGAGAGACCCAAAAATGGATTGAGGAAACCCAGAATGGATTGATGAAACCAGAAACAGATTTATGAATGCAAAAATGGGCTGTGGAACTCAAAAAAGGATTGAAATCCCAGAACTGGGCAGAGGAACCCAAAATTGGGCGGAGGGACCCAGAAACGGGCGGAGGGACTCAAAAATGGATTGAGGACCCCGAAAATGGATTGAGGAACCCGAAAATGGATTGAGGAAACCAAAAAAAACATTTAGGAATGCAAAAATGGGCTGAGGAAAGCAAAAATGAGTAAAGGGACCCAAAAATATATTGAGGGAACCAAAAATGGTCTGAGGAAATAAAAAATAGATTGAAAGACCAAAAAATATATTGAGGGACCCAAAAATGGATTGAGGAAACCTAAAATGGGCTGAGGAAAGCAAAAATGCATTGAGGAAACCAAAAATGGACGTAGAAACACAAAAATGGGCTGATAAAATAAAAAATGGATTGAGGAACCCAGAAATGGGCTGCGGAACACAAAACTGTGTGGAGGGACCCAAAAATGAGTCGAGGGACCCAAAAATTGATTGAGGGCTCAAAAAATGGTCTGAGGAAATTAAAAATAATTTGAAAGACCCAAAAATGGATTGAGGAACCCAAAAATGGATTGAGGAACCCAAAAATGGATTTAGGAACACAAAAATGGGCTGAGGAAATAAAAAATGGATAGAGGAACCCAGAAATGGGCTGAGGAAACCAAAAATGGGCGGAGGGACCCAAAAATGGGCCGAGAGACCCAAAAATGGATTGAGGGCACCACAACTGTTCTGAGGAAATTAAAAATAGATTGAAAGACACAGAAATGGATTGAGAGACCCAAAAATGGATTGATGAACCCAAGAATGGATTGAGGAATCCAAAAACGGTCTGAGGAAACCAAAAATGGGCTCAGGAAACCAAAAATGGGTGGAGGGACCCAGAAATGCATTTGGGAACTCAGAAATTGATTTAAGAAGCCAAAAGTGGTCCGAGGGAACCAAAAATTGGCTGAGGAAATAAGAAATCGATTGAGGAATGCAAAAAAGGATTGAGGAAACCAAAAAATGGATGGAGGAACCCAAAAATCGATTGAGAAAGACAAAAATGGTCCGAGGGAACCAAAAATGGGTTGAGGAAATAAAAAATGGATATAAGGACACAAAAATGGATTGAGAAACCCAAAAATGGATTCAGGAATCCCAAAATTGGCTTAGGAAATCAAAAATGGATTGAGGAATCCAAAAATAGTTTTAAGAAAGCAAAAACGGGCTGAGGAAATAAAAAATGGATTGAGGAACCCAGAAATGGGCTGAGGAACCCAAAAATTGGTGGAGGGACCCAAAATGAGCCGAGGGAACCAAAAATTGATGGAGAGCTCAAAAAATCGTCTGAGGAAATTAAAAATAGTTTGAAAGACCCAAAAATGGATTGAGGGACCCAAAAATGGATTGAGGAACTAGAAAATGGTTTGAGGAACCCAAAAATGGATTTAGAAACGCAAAAATGGTAGGAAACCAAAAATGGGCGGAGGAAATAAAAAATGGATTGAGGAACCCAGAAATGGGCTGAGGAACACAAAAATGGGCGGAGGGACCCAAAAATGGGCGGAGGGGCACAAGAATGGGTGGAGGGATCCAAAAATGGATTGAGGAACCCGAAAATGGTTTGAGGAACCCAAAAACGGACTTAGGAACCCAGAAATGGGCTGAGGAACCCAGAAATAGGTAGAGGTACCCAATAATGGGCCGAGGGACCCAAAAATGGGCTTACAAACCCAAAAAAGGATTGAGGAACCCAAAAATGGGCCGAGGGCCCAAAAATGGATTGAGGATACGAAAAATGGATTGATGAACACAAAAACAGATTTAAGAATGCAAAAATGGGCTGTGGAAATCAAAAATAAATTGAAAAAACCAGAAATGGGCTGAGGAAACCAAAAACGGGCAGAGGGATCCAAAAATGGGCGGAGGGACCCAAAAATGGGCCAAGGGATTCGAAAATGGATTGAGGAAACCAAAAATCGATTGAGGAAGCGAAAAATTGTTTGATGACACAAAAAATGGATTGAGGAACCCAAAAATGGGCTAAGGAAGTAGAAAATGGGTGGAGGGAACAAAAAAATGGCCGAGAGACCCAAAAATGGACTGAGGAAAACAAAAATGAATTTATGAACCCAAAAACAGATTTAAGAATGCAAAAATGACCTGTGGAAATAAAAAAAGGATTGAAAAACCCAGAAAAGGACTGAGGAAACAAAAAAAAGGGCGGAGGGACCGAAAAATGCGCGTCGGGACCCAAAAATGGATTGAGGAACCCGAAAATGGATTGAGGAAACCAAAACCCGATTGAGGAATGCAAAAATGGGCTGAGGAAACTAAAAATGAGCGAAGGGACCCAAAAATACACTGAGGGAACCAAAAATGGTCTGAGGAAATAAAAAATGGATTGAAAGATCCAAAAATATATTGAGGGACCCAAAAACGGACTGAGGAACCCTAAAATGGATTGAGAAAACCAAAAATGGATTGAGGAACGCAAAAATGGATTGAGGAACCCAAAAATGGACTTAGGAATGCAAAAATGAGCTGAGGAAATAAAAAATGGATTGAGGAACCCAGAAATGGGCTGAGGAAACCAAAAATGGGCGGAGGGACACAAAAATGGGCCGAGAGATCCAAAAATGGATTGAGGGCACCACAACTGTTCTGAGGAAATTAAAAATAGATTGAAAGACACAGAAATGGATTGAGAGACCCAAAAATGGATTGATGAACCCAAGAATGGATTGAGGAATCCAAAAATGGTCTGAGGAAACCAAAAATGGGCTCAGGAAACCAAAAATGGGTGGAGGGACCCAGAAATGCATTTGGGAACTCAGAAATTGATTTAAGAAGCCAAAAGTGGTCCGAGGGAACCAAAAATTGGCTGAGGAAATAAGAAATCGATTGAGGAATGCAAAAAAGGTTTGAGGAAACCAAAAAATGGATGGAGGAACCCAAAAATCGATTGAGAAAGACAAAAATGGTCCGAGGGAACCAAAAATGGGTTGAGGAAATAAAAAATGGATTTAAGGACACAAAAATGGATTGAGAAACCCAAAAATGGATTCAGGAATCCCAAAATTGGCTTAGGAAATCAAAAATGGATTGAGGAATCCAAAAATAGATTTAAGAAAGCAAAAACGGGCTGAGGAAATAAAAAATGGATTGAGGAACCCAGAAATGGGCTGAGGAACCCAAAAATTGGTGGAGGGACTCAAAATGAGCCGAGGGAACCAAAAATTGATTGAGAGCTCAAAAAATCGTCTGAGGAAATTAAAAATAGTTTGAAAGACCCAAAAATGGATTGAGGGACCCAAAAATGGATTGAGGAACTAGAAAATGGTTTGAGGAACCCAAAAATGGATTTAGAAACGCAAAAATGGTAGGAAACCAAAAATGGGCGGAGGAAATAAAAAATGGATTGAGGAACCCAGAAATGGGCTGAGGAACACAAAAATTGGTGGAGGGACCCCGAAAATGAGCCGAGGGACCCAAAAATTGATTGCGAGCTCAAAAAAATCGTCTGAGGAAATTAAAAATAGTTTGAAAGACCCAAAAATGGATTGAGGGACCCAAAAATGGATTGAGGAAACCAAAAATGGATTGAGGAACTCAAAAATGGATTGAGGAAACCAAAAATCGATTGAGGAAGCCAAATATAGATTGATGACACCAAAAATGGATTGAGGAACACAAAAATGGGCTGAGGAAGTAAAAAATGGTTGGAGGGAACCAAAAAAATGGCCGAGGGATCCAAAAATGGATTTAGGAAAGCAAAGTGGATTGAGGAACCCAAAAATGGATTGACGAAACCAAAAATGGACTTAGGAATGCAAAAATGAGCTGAGGAAATAGAAAATGGATTGAGGAACCCAGAAATGGGCTGAGGAACAGAAAAATGGGCGGAGGGACCCAAAAACGGGCCGAGGGACCCAACAATTGATTGAGGGCACAAGAAATGGGCTGAGGAAATTAAAAATAGTTTGAGAGACCCAAAAATGGAGAGAAGGACCCAAAAATGAATTGAGGAACCCAAAAATGGATTGAGGAAACCAAAAATGGACCGAGGGAACCAAAAATCGGCGGAGTGACCCAAAAATGGATTCAGGAAGCCAAAAATGGGCTTAGAAACCAAAAAATGGATTGAGGAATCCAAAAATGGATTGAGAAAATGAAAAATCGATTCAGGAAGTGAAAAATGGATTGATGACACCAAAAATGGATTGAGGAACACAAAAATGGGCAGAGGAAGTAGAAAATGGGTGGAGGGAACCAAAAAAATGGCCGAGAGACCCAAAAATGGATTGAGGAAACCCAGAATGGATTGATGAAACCAAAAACAGATTTAAGAATGCAAAAATGGGCTGTGGAACTCAAAAAAGGATTGAAATCCCAGAAATGGGCAGAGGAACCCAAAATTGGGCGGAGGGACCCAGAAATGGGCGGAGGGACCCAGAAATGGGCGGAGGGACTCAAAAATGGATTGAGGAACCCGAAAATGGATTGAGGAACCCGAAAATGGATTGAGGAACCCAAAAAAAAACATTTAGGAATGCAAAAATGGGCTGAGGAAAGCAAAAATGAGTAAAGGGACCCAAAAATATATTGAGGGAACCAAAAATGGTCTGAGGAAATAAAAAATAGATTGAAAGACCCAAAAATATATTGAGGGACCCAAAAATGGATTGAGGAAACCTAAAATGGATTGAGGAAACCAAAAATGGGCTGAGGAAAGCAAAATGCATTGAGGAAACCAAAAATGGACGTAGAAACACAAAAATGGGCTGAAAAAATAAAAAATGGATTGAGGAACCCAGAAATGGGCTGAGGAACACAAAACTGTGTGGAGGCACCCAAAAATGAGTCGAGGGACCCAAAAATTGATTGAGAGCTCAAAAAATGGTCTGAGGAAATTAAAAATAATTTGAAAGACCCAAAAATGGATTGAGGAAACCAAAAATGGTCCGAGGGATCCAAAAATGGGCGGAGGGACCCAAAAATGGATTCAGGAAGTAAAAAATGGGCTTAGAAACAAAAAAATGGATTGAGGAAACCAAAAATGGATTGAGGAAACGAAAAATCGATTCAGGAAGCGAAAAAAAGGATTGATGACAGCAAAAATGTATTGAGGAACAGAAAAATGGGTTGAGGAAAAAAAATGGATTGAAAGATCCAAAAATGTATTGAGGAAACCAAAAACGGATTGAGGAACCCAAAAATGGATTGAGGAACCCAATAATGGATTTAGGAACGCAAAAATGGGCTGAGGAAATAAAAAATGGATAGAGGAACCCAGAAATGGGCTGAGGAAACCAAAAATGGGCGGAGGGACCCAAAAATGGGCCGAGAGACCCAAAAATGGATTGAGGGCACCACAACTGTTCTGAGGAAATTAAAAATAGATTGAAAGACACAGAAATGGATTGAGAGACCCAAAAATGGATTGATGAAACCAAGAATGGATTGAGGAATCCAAAAACGGTCTGAGGAAACCAAAAATGGGCTCAGGAAACCAAAAATGGGTGGAGGGACCCAGAAATGCATTTGGGAACTCAGAAATTGATTTAAGAAGCCAAAAGTGGTCCGAGGGAAACAAAAATTGGCTGAGGAAATAAGAAATCGATTGAGGAATGCAAAAAAGGATTGAGGAAACCAAAAAATGGATGGAGGAACCCAAAAATCGATTGAGAAAGACAAAAATGGTCCGAGGGAACCAAAAATGGGTTGAGGAAATAAAAAATGGATATAAGGACACAAAAATGGATTGAGAAACCCAAAAATGGATTCAGGAATCCCAAAATTGGCTTAGGAAATCAAAAATGGATTGAGGAATCCAAAAATAGATTTAAGAAAGCAAAAACGGGCTGAGGAAATAAAAAATGGATTGAGGAACCCAGAAATGGGCTGAGGAACCCAAAAATTGGTGGAGGGACCCAAAAATGAGCCGAGGGACCCAAAAATTGATTGCGAGCTCAAAAAATCGTCTGAGGAAATTAAAAATAGTTTGAAAGACCCAAAAATGGATTGAGGGACCCAAAAATGGATTGAGGAAACCAAAAATGGATTGAGGAACTCAAAAATGGATTGAGGAAATCAAAAATCGATTGAGGAAGCCAAATATAGATTGATGACACCAAAAATGGATTGAGGAACACAAAAATAGGCTGAGGAAATAAAAAATGGGTGGAGGGAACCAAAAAAATGGCCGAGGGATCCAAAAATGGATTGAGGAAAGCAAAAATGGATTGAGGAACCCAAAAATGGATTGACGAAACCAAAAATGGACTTAGGAATGCAAAAATGAGCTGAGGAAATAGAAAATGGATTGAGGAACCCAGAACTGGGCTGAAGAACAGAAAAATGGGCGGAGGGACCCAAAAACGGGCCGAGGGACCCAACAATTGATTGAGGGCACAAGAAATGGGCTGAGGAAATTAAAAATAGTTTGAGAGACCCAAAAATGGAGAGAAGGACCCAAAAATGAATTGAGGAACCCAAAAATGGATTGAGGAAACCAAAAATGGACCGAGGGAACCAAAAATCGGCGGAGTGACCCAAAAATGGATTCAGGAAGCCAAAAATGGGCTTAGAAACCAAAAAATGCATTGAGGAACCCAAAAATGGATTGAGAAAATGAAAAATCGATTCAGGAAGTGCAAAAAGGATTGATGACACCAAAAATGGATTGAGGAACACAAAAATGGGCAGAGGAAGTAGAAAATGGGTGGAGGGAACCAAAAAAATGGCCGAGAGTCCCAAAAATGGATTGAGGAAACCCAGAATGGATTGATGAAACCAGAAACAGATTTAAGAATGCAAAAATGGGCTGTGGAACTCAAAAAAGGATTGAAATCCCAGAAATGGGCAGAGGAACCCAAAATTGGGCGGAGGGACCCAGAAACGGGCGGAGGGACTCAAAAATGGATTGAGGAACCCGAAAATGGATTGAGGAACCCGAAAATGGATTGAGGAACCCAAAAAAAACATTTAGGAATGCAAAAATGGGCTGAGGAAAGCAAAAATGAGTAAAGGGACCCAAAAATATATTGAGGGAACCAAAAATGGTCTGAGGAAATAAAAAATAGATTGAAAGACCGAAAAATATATTGAGGGACCCAAAAATGGATTGAGGAAACCTAAAATGGATTGAGGAAACCAAAAATGGGCTGAGGAAAGCAAAAATGCATTGAGGAAACCAAAAATGGACGTAGAAACACAAAAATGGGCTGATAAAATAAAAAATGGATTGAGGAACCCAGAAATGGGCTGCGGAACACAAAACTGTGTGGAGGGACCCAAAAATGAGTCGAGGGACCCAAAAATTGATTGAGGGCTCAAAAAATGGTCTGAGGAAATTAAAAATAATTTGAAAGACCCAAAAATGGATTGAGGAACCCAAAAATGGATTGAGGAACCCAAAAATGGATTTAGGAACACAAAAATGGGCTGAGGAAATAAAAAATGGATTGAGGAACCCAGAAATGGGCTGAGGAAACCAAAAATGGGCGGAGGGACCCAAAAATGGGCCGAGAGACCCAAAAATGGATTGAGGGCACCACAACTGTTCTGAGGAAATTAAAAATAGATTGAAAGACACAGAAATGGATTGAGAGACCCAAAAATGGATTGATGAACCCAAGAATGGATTGAGGAATCCAAAAATGGTCTGAGGAAACCAAAAATGGGCTCAGGAAACCAAAAATGGGTGGAGAGACCCAGAAATGCATTTGGGAACTCAGAAATTTATTTAAGAAGCCAAAAGTGGTCCGAGGGAACCAAAAATTGGCTGAGGAAATAAGAAATCGATTGAGGAATGCAAAAAAGGATTGAGGAAACCAAAAAATGGATGGAGGAACCCAAAAATCGATTGAGAAAGACAAAAATGGTCCGCGGGAACCAAAAATGGGTTGAGGAAATAAAAAATGGATATAAGGACACAAAAATGGATTGAGAAACCCAAAAATGGATTCAGGAATCCCAAAATTGGCTTAGGAAATCAAAAATGGATTGAGGAATCCAAAAATAGTTTTAAGAAAGCAAAAACGGGCTGAGGAAATAAAAAATGGATTGAGGAACCCAGAAATGGGCTGAGGAACCCAAAAATTGGTGGAGGGACCCAAAATGAGCCGAGGGAACCAAAAATTGATGGAGAGCTCAAAAAATCGTCTGAGGAAATTAAAAATAGTTTGAAAGACCCAAAAATGGATTGAGGGACCCAAAAATGGATTGAGGAACTAGAAAATGGTTTGAGGAACCCAAAAATGGATTTAGAAACACAAAAATGGTAGGAAACCAAAAATGGGCGGAGGAAATAAAAAATGGATTGAGGAACCCAGAAATGGGCTGAGGAACACAAAAATGGGCGGAGGGACCCAAAAATGGGCGGAGGGGCACAAGAATGGGTGGAGGGATCCAAAAATGGATTGAGGAACCCGAAAATGGTTTGAGGAACCCAAAAACGGACTTAGGAACCCAGAAATGGGCTGAGGAACCCAGAAATAGGTAGAGGTACCCAATAATGGGCCGAGGGACCCAAAAATGGGCTTACAAACCCAAAAAAGGATTGAGGAACCCAAAAATGGGCCGAGGGCCCAAAAATGGATTGAGGATACGAAAAATGGATTGATGAACACAAAAACAGATTTAAGAATGCAAAAATGGGCTGTGGAAATCAAAAATAAATTGAAAAAACCAGAAATGGGCTGAGGAAACCAAAAACGGGCAGAGGGATCCAAAAATGGGCGGACGGACCCAAAAATGGGCCAAGGGATTCGAAAATGGATTGAGGAAACCAAAAATCGATTGAGGAAGCGAAAAATTGTTTGATGACACAAAAAATCGATTGAGGAACCCAAAAATGCGCTAAGGAAGTAGAAAATGAGTGGAGGGAAGAAAAAAATGGCCGATAGACCCAAAAATGGACTGAGGAAAACAAAAATGAATTTATGAACCCAAAAACAGATTTAAGAATGCAAAAATGACCTGTGGAAATCAAAAAAGGATTGAAAAACCCAGAAAAGGACTGAGGAAACCAAAAAAAGGGCGGAGGGACCGAAAAATGGGCGTCGGGACCCAAAAATGGATTGAGGAACCCGAAAATGGATTGAGGAAACCAAAACCCGATTGAGGAATGCAAAAATGGGCTGAGGAAACTAAAAATGAGCGAAGGGACCCAAAAATACACTGAGGGAACCAAAAATGGTCTGAGGAAATAAAAAATGGATTGAAAGATCCAAAAATATATTGAGGGACCCAAAAACGGACTGAGGAACCCTAAAATGGATTGAGAAAACCAAAAATGGATTGAGGAACGCAAAAATGGATTGAGGAACCCAAAAATGAACTTAGGAATGCAAAAATGAGCTGAGGAAATAAAAAATGGATTGAGGAACCCAGAAATGGGCTGAGGAAACCAAAAATGGGCGGAGGGACCCAAAAATGGGCCGAGAGATCCAAAAATGGATTGAGGGCACCACAACTGTTCTGAGGAAATTAAAAATAGATTGAAAGACACAGAAATGGATTGAGAGACCCAAAAATGGATTGATGAACCCAAGAATGATTGAGGAATCCAAAAATGGTCTGAGGAAACCAAAAATGGGCTCAGGAAACCAAAAATGGGTGGAGGGACCCAGAAATGCATTTGGGAACTCAGAAATTTATTTAAGAAGCCAAAAGTGGTCCGAAGGAACCAAAAATTGGCTGAGGAAATAAGAAATCGATTGAGGAATGCAAAAAAGGATTGAGGAAACCAAAAAATGGATGGAGGAACCCAAAAATCGATTGAGAAAGACAAAAATGGTCCGAGGGAACCAAAAATGGGTTGAGGAAATAAAAAATGGATATAAGGACACAAAAATGGATTGAGAAACCCAAAAATGGATTCAGGAATCCCAAAATTGGCTTAGGAAATCAAAAATGGATTGAGGAATCCAAAAATAGTTTTAAGAAAGCAAAAACGGGCTGAGGAAATAAAAAATGGATTGAGGAACCCAGAAATGGGCTGAGGAACCCAAAAATTGGTGGAGGGACCCAAAATGAGCCGAGGGAAACAAAAATTGATGGAGAGCTCAAAAAATCGTCTGAGGAAATTAAAAATAGTTTGAAAGACCCAAAAATGGATTGAGGGACCCAAAAATGGATTGAGGAACTAGAAAATGGTTTGAGGAACCCAAAAATGGATTTAGAAACGCAAAAATGGTAGGAAACCAAAAATGGGCGGAGGAAATAAAAAATGGATTGAGGAACCCAGAAATGGGCTGAGGAACACAAAAATGGGCGGAGGGACCCAAAAATGGGCGGAGGGGCACAAGAACGGCTGGAGGGATCCAAAAATGGATTGAGGAACCCAAAAATGGATTGAGGAAGCCAAAAATGAACCGAGGGAACCAAAAATCGGCGGAGTGACCCAAAAATGGATTCAGGAAGCCAAAAATGGGCTTAGAAACAAAAAAAAGGATTGAGGAACCCAAAAATGGATTGAGAAAATGAAAAATCGATTCAGGAAGTGAAAAATGGATTGATGACACCAAAAATGGATTGAGGAACACAAAAATGGGCAGAGGAAGTAGAAAATGGGTGGAGGGAACCAAAAAAATGGCCGAGAGACCCAAAAATGGATTGAGGAAACCCAGAATGGATTGATGAAACCAGAAACAGATTTAAGAATGCAAAAATGGGCTGTGGAACTCAAAAAAGGATTGAAATCCCAGAAATGGGCAGAGGAACCCAAAATTGGGCGGAGGGACCCAGAAACGGGCGGAGGGACTCAAAAATGGATTGAGGAACCCGAAAATGGATTGAGGAACCCGAAAATGGATTGAGGAAACCAAAAAAAAACATTTAGGAATGCAAAAATGGGCTGAGGAAAGCAAAAATGAGTAAAGGGACCCAAAAATATATTGAGGGAACCAAAAATGGTCTGAGGAAATAAAAAATAGATTGAAAGACCAAAAAATATATTGAGGGACCCAAAAATGGATTGAGGAAACCTAAAATGGATTGAGGAAACCAAAAATGGGCTGAGGAAAGCAAAAATGCATTGAGGAAACCAAAAATGGACGTAGAAACACAAAAATGGGCTGATAAAATAAAAAATGGATTGAGGAACCCAGAAATGGGCTGCGGAACACAAAACTGTGTGGAGGGACCCAAAAATGAGTCGAGGGACCCAAAAATTGATTGAGGGCTCAAAAAATGGTCTGAGGAAATTAAAAATAATTTGAAAGACCCAAAAATGGATTGAGGAACCCAAAAATGGATTGAGGAACCCAAAAATGGATTTAGGAACACAAAAATGGGCTGAGGAAATAAAAAATGGATAGAGGAACCCAGAAATGGGCTGAGGAAACCAAAAATGGGCGGAGGGACCCAAAAATGGGCCGAGAGACCCAAAAATGGATTGAGGGCACCACAACTGTTCTGAGGAAATTAAAAATAGATTGAAAGACACAGAAATGGATTGAGAGACCCAAAAATGGATTGATGAAACCAAGAATGGATTGAGGAATCCAAAAACGGTCTGAGGAAACCAAAAATGGGCTCAGGAAACCAAAAATGGGTGGAGGGACCCAGAAATGCATTTGGGAACTCAGAAATTGATTTAAGAAGCCAAAAGTGGTCCGAGGGAAACAAAAATTGGCTGAGGAAATAAGAAATCGATTGAGGAAATAAAAAATGGATTTAAGAACACAAAAATGGATTGAGAAACCCAAAAATGGATTCAGGAATCCCAAAATTGGCTTAGGAAATCAAAAATGGATTGAGGAATCCAAAAATAGATTTAAGAAAGCAAAAACGGGCTGAGGAAATAAAAAATGGATTGAGGAACCCAGAAATGGGCTGAGGAACCCAAAAATTGGTGGAGGGACTCAAAATGAGCCGAGGGAACCAAAAATTGATTGAGAGCTCAAAAAATCGTCTGAGGAAATTAAAAATAGTTTGAAAGACCAAAAATGGATTGAGGGACCCAAAAATGGATTGAGGAACTAGAAAATGGTTTGAGGAACCCAAAAATGGATTTAGAAACGCAAAAATGGTAGGAAACCAAAAATGGGCGGAGGAAATAAAAAATGGATTGAGGAACCCAGAAATGGGCTGAGGAACACAAAAATGGGCGGAGGGACCCCAAAAATGGGCGGAGGGGCACAAGAATGGGTGGAGGGATCCAAAAATGGATTGAGGAACCCGAAAATGGTTTGAGGAACCCAAAAACGGATTTAGGAACCCAGAAATGGGCTGAGGAACCCAGAAATAGGTAGAGGTACCCAATAATGGGCCGAGGGACCCAAAAATGGGCTTACGAACCCAAAAAAGGATTGAGGAACCCAAAAATGGGCCGAGGGCCCAAAAATGGATTGAGGATACGAAAAAATGGATTGATGAACACAAAAACAGATTTAAGAATGCAAAAATGGGCTGTGGAAATCAAAAATAAATTGAAAAACCCAGAAATGGGCTGAGGAAACCTAAAACGGGCAGAGGGATCCAAAAATGGGCGGAGGGACCCAAAAATGGGCCAAGGGATTCGAAAATGGATTGAGGAAACCAAAAATCGATTGAGGAAGCGAAAAATTGTTTGATGACACAAAAAATGGATTGAGGAACCCAGAAATAAGCTAAGAAAGTAGAAAATGGGTGGAGGGAACAAAAAAAAATGGCTGAGAGACCCAAAAATGGACTGAGGAAAACAAAAATGAATTTATGAACCCAAACCCAGATTTAAGAATGCAAAAATGAGCTGTGGAAATCAAAAAAGGATTGAAAAACCCAGAAATGGTCTGAGGAAACAAAAAAAAGGGCGGAGGGACCGAAAAATGCGCGTCGGGACCCAAAAATGGATTGAGGAACCCGAAAATGGATTGAGGAAACCAAAAACCGATTGAGGAATGCAAAAATGGGCTGAGGAAACTAAAAATGAGCGAAGGGACCCAAAAATACACTGAGGGAACCAAAAATGGTCTGAGGAAATAAAAAATGGATTGAAAGATCCAAAAATATATTGAGGGACCCAAAAACGGACTGAGGAACCCTAAAATGGATTGAGAAAACCAAAAATGGATTGAGGAACCCAAAAATGGATTGAGGAACCCAAAAATGGATTTAGGAACGCAAAAATGAGCTGAGGAAATAAAAAATGGATTGAGGAACCCAGAAATGGGCTGAGGAAACCAAAAATGGGCGGAGGGACCCAAAAATGGGCCGAGAGATCCAAAAATGGATTGAGGGCACCACAACTGTTCTGAGGAAATTAAAAATAGATTGAAAGACACAGAAATGGATTGAGAGACCCAAAAATGGATTGATGAACCCAAGAATGGATTGAGGAATCCAAAAATGGTCTGAGGAAACCAAAAATGGGCTCAGGAAACCAAAAATGGGTGGAGAGACCCAGAAATGCATTTGGGAACTCAGAAATTGATTTAAGAAGCCAAAAGTGGTCCGAGGGAACCAAAAATTGGCTGAGGAAATAAGAAATCGATTGAGGAATGCAAAAAAGGATTGAGGAAACCAAAAAATGGATGGAGGAACCCAAAAATCGATTGAGAAAGACAAAAATGGTCCGCGGGAACCAAAAATGGGTTGAGGAAATAAAAAATGGATATAAGGACACAAAAATGGATTGAGAAACCCAAAAATGGATTCAGGAATCCCAAAATTGGCTTAGGAAATCAAAAATGGATTGAGGAATCCAAAAATAGTTTTAAGAAAGCAAAAACGGGCTGAGGAAATAAAAAATGGATTGAGGAACCCAGAAATGGGCTGAGGAACCCAAAAATTGGTGGAGGGACCCAAAATGAGCCGAGGGAACCAAAAATTGATGGAGAGCTCAAAAAATCGTCTGAGGAAATTAAAAATAGTTTGAAAGACCCAAAAATGGATTGAGGGACCCAAAAATGGATTGAGGAACTAGAAAATGGTTTGAGGAACCCAAAAATGGATTTAGAAACGCAAAAATGGTAGGAAAGCAAAAATGGGCGGAGGAAATAAAAAATGGATTGAGGAACCCAGAAATGGGCTGAGGAACACAAAAATGGGCGGAGGGACCCAAAAATGGGCGGAGGGGCACAAGAATGGGTGGAGGGATCCAAAAATGGATTGAGGAACCCGAAAATGGTTTGAGGAACCCAAAAACGGACTTAGGAACCCAGAAATGGGCTGAGGAACCCAGAAATAGGTAGAGGTACCCAATAATGGGCCGAGGGACCCAAAAATGGGCTTACAAACCCAAAAAAGGATTGAGGAACCCAAAAATGGGCCGAGGGCCCAAAAATGGATTGAGGATACGAAAAATGGATTGATGAACACAAAAACAGATTTAAGAATGCAAAAATGGGCTGTGGAAATCAAAAATAAATTGAAAAAACCAGAAATGGGCTGAGGAAACCAAAAACGGGCAGAGGGATCCAAAAATGGGCGGACGGACCCAAAAATGGGCCAAGGGATTCGAAAATGGATTGAGGAAACCAAAAATCGATTGAGGAAGCGAAAAATTGTTTGATGACACAAAAAATGGATTGAGGAACCCAAAAATGGGCTAAGGAAGTAGAAAATGGGTGGAGGGAACAAAAAAATGGCCGAGAGACCCAAAAATGGACTGAGGAAAACAAAAATGAATTTATGAACCCAAAAACAGATTTAAGAATGCAAAAATGACCTGTGGAAATAAAAAAAGGATTGAAAAACCCAGAAAAGGACTGAGGAAACAAAAAAAAGGGCGGAGGGACCGAAAAATGCGCGTCGGGACCCAAAAATGGATTGAGGAACCCGAAAATGGATTGAGGAAACCAAAACCCGATTGAGTAATGCAAAAATGGGCTGAGGAAACTAAAAATGAGCGAAGGGACCCAAAAATACACTGAGGGAACCAAAAATGGTCTGAGGAAATAAAAAATGGATTGAAAGATCCAAAAATATATTGAGGGACCCAAAAACGGACTGAGGAACCCTAAAATGGATTGAGAAAACCAAAAATGGATTGAGGAACGCAAAAATGGATTGAGGAACCCAAAAATGGACTTAGGAATGCAAAAATGAGCTGAGGAAATAAAAAATGGATTGAGGAACCCAGAAATGGGCTGAGGAAACCAAAAATGGGCGGAGGGACACAAAAATGGGCTGAGAGATCCAAAAATGGATTGAGGGCACCACAACTGTTCTGAGGAAATTAAAAATAGATTGAAAGACACAGAAATGGATTGAGAGACCCAAAAATGGATTGATGAACCCAAGAATGGATTGAGGAATCCAAAAATGGTCTGAGGAAACCAAAAATGGGCTCAGGAAACCAAAAATGGGTGGAGGGACCCAGAAATGCATTTGGGAACTCAGAAATTGATTTAAGAAGCCAAAAGTGGTCCGAGGGAACCAAAAATTGGCTGAGGAAATAAGAAATCGATTGAGGAATGCAAAAAAGGTTTGAGGAAACCAAAAAATGGATGGAGGAACCCAAAAATCGATTGAGAAAGACAAAAATGGTCCGAGGGAACCAAAAATGGGTTGAGGAAATAAAAAATGGATTTAAGGACACAAAAATGGATTGAGAAACCCAAAAATGGATTCAGGAATCCCAAAATTGGCTTAGGAAATCAAAAATGGATTGAGGAATCCAAAAATAGATTTAAGAAAGCAAAAACGGGCTGAGGAAATAAAAAATGGATTGAGGAACCCAGAAATGGGCTGAGGAACCCAAAAATTGGTGGAGGGACTCAAAATGAGCCGAGGGAACCAAAAATTGATTGAGAGCTCAAAAAATCGTCTGAGGAAATTAAAAATAGTTTGAAAGACCCAAAAATGGATTGAGGGACCCAAAAATGGATTGAGGAACTAGAAAATGGTTTGAGGAACCCAAAAATGGATTTAGAAACGCAAAAATGGTAGGAAACCAAAAATGGGCGGAGGAAATAAAAAATGGATTGAGGAACCCAGAAATGGGCTGAGGAACACAAAAATTGGTGGAGGGACCCGAAAATGAGCCGAGGGACCCAAAAATTGATTGCGAGCTCAAAAAAATCGTCTGAGGAAATTAAAAATAGTTTGAAAGACCCAAAAATGGATTGAGGGACCCAAAAATGGATTGAGGAAACCAAAAATGGATTGAGGAACTCAAAAATGGATTGAGGAAACCAAAAATCGATTGAGGAAGCCAAATATAGATTGATGACACCAAAAATGGATTGAGGAACACAAAAATGGGCTGAGGAAGTAAAAAATGGTTGGAGGGAACCAAAAAAATGGCCGAGGGATCCAAAAATGGATTGAGGAAAGCAAAAATGGATTGAGGAACCCAAAAATGGATTGACGAAACCAAAAATGGACTTAGGAATGCAAAAATGAGCTGAGGAAATAGAAAATGGATTGAGGAACCCAGAAATGGGCTGAGGAACAGAAAAATGGGCGGAGGGACCCAAAAACGGGCCGAGGGACCCAACAATTGATTGAGGGCACAAGAAATGGGCTGAGGAAATTAAAAATAGTTTGAGAGACCCAAAAATGGAGAGAAGGACCCAAAAATGAATTGAGGAACCCAAAAATGGATTGAGGAAACCAAAAATGGACCGAGGGAACCAAAAATCGGCGGAGTGACCCAAAAATGGATTCAGGAAGCCAAAAATGGGCTTAGAAACCAAAAAATGGATTGAGGAATCCAAAAATGGATTGAGAAAATTAAAAATCGATTCAGGAAGTGAAAAATGGATTGATGACACCAAAAATGGATTGAGGAACACAAAAATGGGCAGAGGAAGTAGAAAATGGGTGGAGGGAACCAAAAAAATGGCCGAGAGACCCAAAAATGGATTGAGGAAACCCAGAATGGATTGATGAAACCAAAAACAGATTTAAGAATGCAAAAATGGGCTGTGGAACTCAAAAAAGGATTGAAATCCCAGAAATGGGCAGAGGAACCCAAAATTGGGCGGAGGGACCCAGAAATGGGCGGAGGGACTCAAAAATGGATTGAGGAACCCGAAAATGGATTGAGGAACCCGAAAATGGATTGAGGAACCCAAAAAAACCATTTAGGAATGCAAAAATGGGCTGAGGAAAGCAAAAATGAGTAAAGGGACCCAAAAATATATTGAGGGAACCAAAAATGGTCTGAGGAAATAAAAAATAGATTGAAAGACCCAAAAATATATTGAGGGACCCAAAAATGGATTGAGGAAACCTAAAATGGATTGAGGAAACCAAAAATGGGCTGAGGAAAGCAAAATGCATTGAGGAAACCAAAAATGGACGTAGAAACACAAAAATGGGCTGAAAAAATAAAAAATGGATTGAGGAACCCAGAAATGGGCTGAGGAACACAAAACTGTGTGGAGGCACCCAAAAATGAGTCGAGGGACCCAAAAATTGATTGAGAGCTCAAAAAATGGTCTGAGGAAATTAAAAATAATTTGAAAGACCCAAAAATGGATTGAGGAAACCAAAAATGGTCCGAGGGATCCAAAAATGGGCGGAGGGACCCAAAAATGGATTCAGGAAGTAAAAAATGGGCTTAGAAACAAAAAATGGATTGAGGAAACCAAAAATGGATTGAGGAAACGAAAAATCGATTCAGGAAGCGAAAAAAAGGATTGATGACAGCAAAAATGTATTGAGGAACAGAAAAATGGGTTGAGGAAAAAAAATGGATTGAAAGATCCAAAAATGTATTGAGGAAACCAAAAACGGATTGAGGAACCCAAAAATGGATTGAGGAACCCAATAATGGATTTAGGAACGCAAAAATGGGCTGAGGAAATAAAAAATGGATAGAGGAACCCAGAAATGGGCTGAGGAAACCAAAAATGGGCGGAGGGACCCAAAAATGGGCCGAGAGACCCAAAAATGGATTGAGGGCACCACAACTGTTCTGAGGAAATTAAAAATAGATTGAAAGACACAGAAATGGATTGAGAGACCCAAAAATGGATTGATGAAACCAAGAATGGATTGAGGAATCCAAAAACGGTCTGAGGAAACCAAAAATGGGCTCAGGAAACCAAAAATGGGTGGAGGGACCCAGAAATGCATTTGGGAACTCAGAAATTGATTTAAGAAGCCAAAAGTGGTCCGAGGGAAACAAAAATTGGCTGAGGAAATAAGAAATCGATTGAGGAATGCAAAAAAGGATTGAGGAAACCAAAAAATGGATGGAGGAACCCAAAAATCGATTGAGAAAGACAAAAATGGTCCGAGGGAACCAAAAATGGGTTGAGGAAATAAAAAATGGATATAAGGACACAAAAATGGATTGAGAAACCCAAAAATGGATTCAGGAATCCCAAAATTGGCTTAGGAAATCAAAAATGGATTGAGGAATCCAAAAATAGATTTAAGAAAGCAAAAACGGGCTGAGGAAATAAAAAATGGATTGAGGAACCCAGAAATGGGCTGAGGAACCCAAAAATTGGTGGAGGGACCCAAAAATGAGCCGAGGGACCCAAAAATTGATTGCGAGCTCAAAAAATCGTCTGAGGAAATTAAAAATAGTTTGAAAGACCCAAAAATGGATTGAGGGACCCAAAAATGGATTGAGGAAACCAAAAATGGATTGAGGAACTCAAAAATGGATTGAGGAAATCAAAAATCGATTGAGGAAGCCAAATATAGATTGATGACACCAAAAATGGATTGAGGAACACAAAAATAGGCTGAGGAAATAAAAAATGGGTGGAGGGAACCAAAAAAATGGCCGAGGGATCCAAAAATGGATTGAGGAAAGCAAAAATGGATTGAGGAACCCAAAAATGGATTGACGAAACCAAAAATGGACTTAGGAATGCAAAAATGAGCTGAGGAAATAGAAAATGGATTGAGGAACCCAGAACTGGGCTGAAGAACAGAAAAATGGGCGGAGGGACCCAAAAACGGGCCGAGGGACCCAACAATTGATTGAGGGCACAAGAAATGGGCTGAGGAAATTAAAAATAGTTTGAGAGACCCAAAAATGGAGAGAAGGACCCAAAAATGAATTGAGGAACCCAAAAATGGATTGAGGAAACCAAAAATGGACCGAGGGAACCAAAAATCGGCGGAGTGACCCAAAAATGGATTCAGGAAGCCAAAAATGGGCTTAGAAACCAAAAAATGCATTGAGGAACCCAAAAATGGATTGAGAAAATGAAAAATCGATTCAGGAAGTGCAAAAAGGATTGATGACACCAAAAATGGATTGAGGAACACAAAAATGGGCAGAGGAAGTAGAAAATGGGTGGAGGGAACCAAAAAAATGGCCGAGAGACCCAAAAATGGATTGAGGAAACCCAGAATGGATTGATGAAACCAAAAACAGATTTAAGAATGCAAAAATGGGCTGTGGAACTCAAAAAAGGATTGAAATCCCAGAAATGGGCAGAGGAACCCAAAATTGGGCGGAGGGACCCAGAAATGGGCGGAGGGACTCAAAAATGGATTGAGGAACCCGAAAATGGATTGAGGAACCCGAAAATGGATTGAGGAACCCAAAAAAAACATTTAGGAATGCAAAAATGGGCTGAGGAAAGCAAAAATGAGTAAAGGGACCCAAAAATATATTGAGGGAACCAAAAATGGTCTGAGGAAATAAAAAATAGATTGAAAGACCCAAAAATATATTGAGGGACCCAAAAATGGATTGAGGAAACCTAAAATGGATTGAGGAAACCAAAAATGGGCTGAGGAAAGCAAAAATGCATTGAGGAAACCAAAAATGGACGTAGAAACACAAAAATGGGCTGAAAAAATAAAAAATAGATTGAGGAACCCAGAAATGGGCTGAGGAACACAAAACTGTGTGGAGGCACCCAAAAATGAGTCGAGGGACCCAAAAATTGATTGAGAGCTCAAAAAATGGTCTGAGGAAATTAAAAATAATTTGAAAGACCCAAAAATGGATTGAGGAAACCAAAAATGGGCCGAGGGATCCAAAAATGGGCGGAGGGACCCAAAAATGGATTCAGGAAGTAAAAAATGGGCTTAGAAACAAAAAAATGGATTGAGGAAACCAAAAATGGATTGAGGAAACGAAAAATCGATTCAGGAAGCGAAAAAAAGGATTGATGACAGCAAAAATGTATTGAGGAACAGAAAAATGGGTTGAGGAAAAAAAATGGATTGAAAGATCCAAAAATGTATTGAGGAAACCAAAAACGGATTAAGGAAACCAAAAACGGATTGAGGAACCCAAAAATGGATTGAGGAACCCAAAAATGGATTTAGGAACGCAAAAATGGGCTGAGGAAATAAAAAATGGATAGAGGAACCCAGAAATGGGCTGAGGAAACCAAAAATGGGCGGAGGGACCCAAAAATGGGCCGAGAGACCCAAAAATGGATTGAGGGCACCACAACTGTTCTGAGGAAATTAAAAATAGATTGAAAGACACAGAAATGGATTGAGAGACCCAAAAATGGATTGATGAACCCAAGAATGGATTGAGGAATCCAAAAACGGTCTGAGGAAACCAAAAATGGGCTCAGGAAACCAAAAATGGGTGGAGGGACCCAGAAATGCATTTGGGAACTCAGAAATTGATTTAAGAAGCCAAAAGTGGTCCGAGGGAAACAAAAATTGGCTGAGGAAATAAGAAATCGATTGAGGAATGCAAAAAAGGATTGAGGAAACCAAAAAATGGATGGAGGAACCCAAAAATCGATTGAGAAAGACAAAAATGGTCCGAGGGAACCAAAAATGGGTTGAGGAAATAAAAAATGGATATAAGGACACAAAAATGGATTGAGAAACCCAAAAATGGATTCAGGAATCCCAAAATTGGCTTAGGAAATCAAAAATGGATTGAGGAATCCAAAAATAGTTTTAAGAAAGCAAAAACGGGCTGAGGAAATAAAAAATGGATTGAGGAACCCAGAAATGGGCTGAGGAACCCAAAAATTGGTGGAGGGACCCAAAATGAGCCGAGGGAACCAAAAATTGATGGAGAGCTCAAAAAATCGTCTGAGGAAATTAAAAATAGTTTGAAAGACCCAAAAATGGATTGAGGGACCCAAAAATGGATTGAGGAACTAGAAAATGGTTTGAGGAACCCAAAAATGGATTTAGAAACGCAAAAATGGTAGGAAACCAAAAATGGGCGGAGGAAATAAAAAATGGATTGAGGAACCCAGAAATGGGCTGAGGAACACAAAAATGGGCGGAGGGACCCAAAAATGGGCGGAGGGGCACAAGAACGGCTGGAGGGATCCAAAAATGGATTGAGGAACCCAAAAATGGATTGAGGAAGCCAAAAATGAACCGAGGGAACCAAAAATCGGCGGAGTGACCCAAAAATGGATTCAGGAAGCCAAAAATGGGCTTAGAAACAAAAAAAAGGATTGAGGAACCCAAAAATGGATTGAGAAAATGAAAAATCGATTCAGGAAGTGAAAAATGGATTGATGACACCAAAAATGGGCAGAGGAAGTAGAAAATGGGTGGAGGGAACCAAAAAAATGGCCGAGAGACCCAAAAATGGATTGAGGAAACCCAGAATGGATTGATGAAACCAGAAACAGATTTAAGAATGCAAAAATGGGCTGTGGAACTCAAAAAAGGATTGAAATCCCAGAACTGGGCAGAGGAACCCAAAATTGGGCGGAGGGACCCAGAAACGGACGGAGGGACTCAAAAATGGATTGAGGAACCCGAAAATGGATTGAGGAACCCGAAAATGGATTGAGGAAACCAAAAAAAACATTTAGGAATGCAAAAATGGGCTGAGGAAAGCAAAAATGAGTAAAGGGACCCAAAAATATATTGAGGGAACCAAAAATGGTCTGAGGAAATAAAAAATAGATTGAAAGACCAAAAAATATATTGAGGGACCCAAAAATGGATTGAGGAAACCTAAAATGGATTGAGGAAACCAAAAATGGGCTGAGGAAAGCAAAAATGCATTGAGGAAACCAAAAATGGACGTAGAAACACAAAAATGGGCTGATAAAATAAAAAATGGATTGAGGAACCCAGAAATGGGCTGCGGAACACAAAACTGTGTGGAGGGACCCAAAAATGAGTCGAGGGACCCAAAAATTGATTGAGGGCTCAAAAAATGGTCTGAGGAAATTAAAAATAATTTGAAAGACCCAAAAATGGATTGAGGAACCCAAAAATGGATTGAGGAACCCAAAAATGGATTTAGGAACACAAAAATGGGCTGAGGAAATAAAAAATGGATAGAGGAACCCAGAAATGGGCTGAGGAAACCAAAAATGGGCGGAGGGACCCAAAAATGGGCCGAGAGACCCAAAAATGGATTGAGGGCACCACAACTGTTCTGAGGAAATTAAAAATAGATTGAAAGACACAGAAATGGATTGAGAGACCCAAAAATGGATTGATGAAACCAAGAATGGATTGAGGAATCCAAAAACGGTCTGAGGAAACCAAAAATGGGCTCAGGAAACCAAAAATGGGTGGAGGGACCCAGAAATGCATTTGGGAACTCAGAAATTGATTTAAGAAGCCAAAAGTGGTCCGAGGGAAACAAAAATTGGCTGAGGAAATAAGAAATCGATTGAGGAAATAAAAAATGGATTTAAGAACACAAAAATGGATTGAGAAACCCAAAAATGGATTCAGGAATCCCAAAATTGGCTTAGGAAATCAAAAATGGATTGAGGAATCAAAAAATAGATTTAAGAAAGCAAAAACGGGCGGAGGAAATAAAAAATGGATTGAGGAACCCAGAAATGGGCTGAGGAACCCAAAAATTGGTGGAGGGACCCAAAATGAGCCGAGGGAACCAAAAATTGATTGAGAGCTCAAAAAATCGTCTGAGGAAATTAAAAATAGTTTGAAAGACCCAAAAATGGATTGAGGGACCCAAAAATGGATTGAGGAACTAGAAAATGGTTTGAGGAACCCAAAAATGGATTTAGAAACGCAAAAATGGTAGGAAACCAAAAATGGGCGGAGGAAATAAAAAATGGATTGAGGAACCCAGAAATGGGCTGAGGAACACAAAAATGGGCGGAGGGACCCAAAAATGGGCG
Source organism: Dromococcyx pavoninus (assembly GCA_033558185.1). Taxonomy (NCBI): domain Eukaryota; kingdom Metazoa; phylum Chordata; class Aves; order Cuculiformes; family Neomorphidae; genus Dromococcyx; species Dromococcyx pavoninus. The sequence goes on from JAUMJL010002745.1 coordinate 42,697, forward strand.
GAGGGGCACAAGAATGGGTGGAGGGATCCAAAAATGGATTGAGGAACCCGAAAATGGTTTGAGGAACCCAAAAACGGATTTAGGAACCCAGAAATGGGCTGAGGAACCCAGAAATAGGTAGAGGTACCCAATAATGGGCCGAGGGACCCAAAAATGGGCTTACGAACCCAAAAAAGGATTGAGGAACCCAAAAATGGGCCGAGGGCCCAAAAATGGATTGAGGATACGAAAAATGGATTGATGAACACAAAAACAGATTTAAGAATGCAAAAATGGGCTGTGGAAATCAAAAATAAATTGAAAAACCCAGAAATGGGCTGAGGAAACCAAAAACGGGCAGAGGGATCCAAAAATGGGCGGAGGGACCCAAAAATGGGCCAAGGGATTCGAAAATGGATTGAGGAAACCAAAAATCGATTGAGGAAGCGAAAAATTGTTTGATGACACAAAAAATGGATTGAGGAACCCAAAAATGGGCTAAGGAAGTAGAAAATGGGTGGAGGGAACAAAAAAATGGCTGAGAGACCCAAAAATGGACTGAGGAAAACAAAAATGAATTTATGAACCCAAAAACAGATTTAAGAATGCAAAAATGAGCTGTGGAAATCAAAAAAGGATTGAAAAACCCAGAAATGGTCTGAGGAAAGAAAAAAAAGGGCGGAGGGACCGAAAAATGCGCGTCGGGACCCAAAAATGGATTGAGGAACCCGAAAATGGATTGAGGAAACCAAAAACCGATTGAGGAATGCAAAAATGGGCTGAGGAAACTAAAAATGAGCGAAGGGACCCAAAAATACACTGAGGGAACCAAAAATGGTCTGAGGAAATAAAAAATGGATTGAAAGATCCAAAAATATATTGAGGGACCCAAAAACGGACTGAGGAACCCTAAAATGGATTGAGAAAACCAAAAATGGATTGAGGAACCCAAAAATGGATTGAGGAACCCAAAAATGGATTTAGGAACGCAAAAATGAGCTGAGGAAATAAAAAATGGATTGAGGAACCCAGAAATGGGCTGAGGAAACCAAAAATGGGCGGAGGGACCCAAAAATGGGCCGAGAGATCCAAAAATGGATTGAGGGCACCACAACTGTTCTGAGGAAATTAAAAATAGATTGAAAGACACAGAAATGGATTGAGAGACCCAAAAATGGATTGATGAACCCAAGAATGGATTGAGAAACCCAAAAATGGATTCAGGAATCCCAAAATTGGCTTAGGAAATCAAAAATGGATTGAGGAATCCAAAAATAGTTTTAAGAAAGCAAAAACGGGCTGAGGAAATAAAAAATGGATTGAGGAACCCAGAAATGGGCTGAGGAACCCAAAAATTGGTGGAGGGACCCAAAATGAGCCGAGGGAACCAAAAATTGATGGAGAGCTCAAAAAATCGTCTGAGGAAATTAAAAATAGTTTGAAAGACCCAAAAATGGATTGAGGGACCGAAAAATGGATTGAGGAACTAGAAAATGGTTTGAGGAACCCAAAAATGGATTTAGAAACGCAAAAATGGTAGGAAACCAAAAATGGGCGGAGGAAATAAAAAATGGATTGAGGAAACCAGAAATGGGCTGAGGAACACAAAAATGGGCGGAGGGACCCAAAAATGGGCGGAGGGGCACAAGAATGGGTGGAGGGATCCAAAAATGGATTGAGGAACCCGAAAATGGTTTGAGGAACCCAAAAACGGACTTAGGAACCCAGAAATGGGCTGAGGAACCCAGAAATAGGTAGAGGTACCCAATAATGGGCCGAGGGACCCAAAAATGGGCTTACAAACCCAAAAAAGGATTGAGGAACCCAAAAATGGGCCGAGGGCCCAAAAATGGATTGAGAATTCGAAAAATGGATTGATGAACACAAAAACAGATTTAAGAATGCAAAAATGGGCTGTGGAAATCAAAAATAAATTGAAAAAACCAGAAATGGGCTGAGGAAACCAAAAACGGGCAGAGGGATCCAAAAATGGGCGGACGGACCCAAAAATGGGCCAAGGGATTAGAAAATGGATTGAGGAAACCAAAAATCGATTGAGGAAGCGAAAAATTGTTTGATGACACAAAAAATGGATTGAGGAACCCAAAAATGGGCTAAGGAAGTAGAAAATGGGTGGAGGGAACAAAAAAATGGCCGAGAGACCCAAAAATGGACTGAGGAAATCAAAAATGAATTTATGAACCCAAAAACAGATTTAAGAATGCAAAAATGACCTGTGGAAATAAAAAAAGGATTGAAAAACCCAGAAAAGGACTGAGGAAACAAAAAAAAGGGCGGAGGGACCGAAAAATGCGCGTCGGGACCCAAAAATGGATTGAGGAACCCGAAAATGGATTGAGGAAACCAAAACCCGATTGAGTAATGCAAAAATGGGCTGAGGAAACTAAAAATGAGCGAAGGGACCCAAAAATACACTGAGGGAACCAAAAATGGTCTGAGGAAATAAAAAATGGATTGAAAGATCCAAAAATATATTGAGGGACCCAAAAACGGACTGAGGAACCCTAAAATGGATTGAGAAAACCAAAAATGGATTGAGGAACGCAAAAATGGATTGAGGAACCCAAAAATGGACTTAGGAATGCAAAAATGAGCTGAGGAAATAAAAAATGGATTGAGGAACCCAGAAATGGGCTGAGGAAACCAAAAATGGGCGGAGGGACCCAAAAATGGGCCGAGAGATCCAAAAATGGATTGAGGGCACCACAACTGTTCTGAGAAAATTAAAAATAGATTGAAAGACACAGAAATGGATTGAGAGACCCAAAAATGGATTGATGAACCCAAGAATGGATTGAGGAATCCAAAAATGGTCTGAGGAAACCAAAAATGGGCTCAGGAAACCAAAAATGGGTGGAGGGACCCAGAAATGCATTTGGGAACTCAGAAATTGATTTAAGAAGCCAAAAGTGGTCCGAGGGAACCAAAAATTGGCTGAGGAAATAAGAAATCGATTGAGGAATGCAAAAAAGGTTTGAGGAAACCAAAAAATGGATGGAGGAACCCAAAAATCGATTGAGAAAGACAAAAATGGTCCGAGGGAACCAAAAATGGGTTGAGGAAATAAAAAATGGATTTAAGGACACAAAAATGGATTGAGAAACCCAAAAATGGATTCAGGAATCCCAAAATTGGCTTAGGAAATCAAAAATGGATTGAGGAATCCAAAAATAGATTTAAGAAAGCAAAAACGGGCTGAGGAAATAAAAAATGGATTGAGGAACCCAGAAATGGGCTGAGGAACCCAAAAATTGGTGGAGGGACTCAAAATGAGCCGAGGGAACCAAAAATTGATTGAGAGCTCAAAAAATCGTCTGAGGAAATTAAAAATAGTTTGAAAGACCCAAAAATGGATTGAGGGACCCAAAAATGGATTGAGGAACTAGAAAATGGTTTGAGGAACCCAAAAATGGATTTAGAAACGCAAAAATGGTAGGAAACCAAAAATGGGCGGAGGAAATAAAAAATGGATTGAGGAACCCAGAAATGGGCTGAGGAACACAAAAATTGGTGGAGGGACCCAAAAATGAGCCGAGGGACCCAAAAATTGATTGCGAGCTCAAAAAAATCGTCTGAGGAAATTAAAAATAGTTTGAAAGACCCAAAAATGGATTGAGGGACCCAAAAATGGATTGAGGAAACCAAAAATGGATTGAGGAACTCAAAAATGGATTGAGGAAACCAAAAATCGATTGAGGAAGCCAAATATAGATTGATGACACCAAAAATGGATTGAGGAACACAAAAATGGGCTGAGGAAGTAAAAAATGGGTGGAGGGAACCAAAAAAATGGCCGAGGGATCCAAAAATGGATTGAGGAAAGCAAAAATGGATTGAGGAACCCAAAAATGGATTGAGGAAACCAAAAATGGACTTAGGAATGCAAAAATGAGCTGAGGAAATAGAAAATGGATTGAGGAACCCAGAAATGGGCTGAGGAACAGAAAAATGGGCGGAGGGACCCAAAAACGGGCCGAGGGACCCAACAATTGATTGAGGGCACAAGAAATGGGCTGAGGAAATTAAAAATAGTTTGAGAGACCCAAAAATGGAGAGAAGGACCCAAAAATGAATTGAGGAACCCAAAAATGGATTGAGGAAACCAAAAATGGACCGAGGGAACCAAAAATCGGCGGAGTGACCCAAAAATGGATTCAGGAAGCCAAAAATGGGCTTAGAAACCAAAAAATGGATTGAGGAATCCAAAAATGGATTGAGAAAATGAAAAATCGATTCAGGAAGTGAAAAATGGATTGATGACACCAAAAATGGATTGAGGAACACAAAAATGGGCAGAGGAAGTAGAAAATGGGTGGAGGGAACCAAAAAAATGGCCGAGAGACCCAAAAATGGATTGAGGAAACCCAGAATGGATTGATGAAACCAAAAACAGATTTAAGAATGCAAAAATGGGCTGTGGAACTCAAAAAAGGATTGAAATCCCAGAAATGGGCAGAGGAACCCAAAATTGGGCGGAGGGACCCAGAAATGGGCGGAGGGACTCAAAAATGGATTGAGGAACCCGAAAATGGATTGAGGAACCCGAAAATGGATTGAGGAACCCAAAAAAAACATTTAGGAATGCAAAAATGGGCTGAGGAAAGCAAAAATGAGTAAAGGGACCCAAAAATATATTGAGGGAACCAAAAATGGTCTGAGGAAATAAAAAATAGATTGAAAGACCCAAAAATATATTGAGGGACCCAAAAATGGATTGAGGAAACCTAAAATGGATTGAGGAAACCAAAAATGGGCTGAGGAAAGCAAAATGCATTGAGGAAACCAAAAATGGACGTAGAAACACAAAAATGGGCTGAAAAAATAAAAAATGGATTGAGGAACCCAGAAATGGGCTGAGGAACACAAAACTGTGTGGAGGCACCCAAAAATGAGTCGAGGGACCCAAAAATTGATTGAGAGCTCAAAAAATGGTCTGAGGAAATTAAAAATAATTTGAAAGACCCAAAAATGGATTGAGGAAACCAAAAATGGTCCGAGGGATCCAAAAATGGGCGGAGGGACCCAAAAATGGATTCAGGAAGTAAAAAATGGGCTTAGAAACAAAAAAATGGATTGAGGAAACCAAAAATGGATTGAGGAAACGAAAAATCGATTCAGGAAGCGAAAAAAAGGATTGATGACAGCAAAAATGTATTGAGGAACAGAAAAATGGGTTGAGGAAAAAAAATGGATTGAAAGATCCAAAAATGTATTGAGGAAACCAAAAACGGATTGAGGAACCCAAAAATGGATTGAGGAACCCAATAATGGATTTAGGAACGCAAAAATGGGCTGAGGAAATAAAAAATGGATAGAGGAACCCAGAAATGGGCTGAGGAAACCAAAAATGGGCGGAGGGACCCAAAAATGGGCCGAGAGACCCAAAAATGGATTGAGGGCACCACAACTGTTCTGAGGAAATTAAAAATAGATTGAAAGACACAGAAATGGATTGAGAGACCCAAAAATGGATTGATGAACCCAAGAATGGATTGAGGAATCCAAAAATGGTCTGAGGAAACCAAAAATGGGCTCAGGAAACCAAAAATGGGTGGAGGGACCCAGAAATGCATTTGGGAACTCAGAAATTGATTTAAGAAGCCAAAAGTGGTCCGAGGGAAACAAAAATTGGCTGAGGAAATAAGAAATCGATTGAGGAATGCAAAAAAGGATTGAGGAAACCAAAAAATAGATGGAGGAACCCAAAAATCGATTGAGAAAGACAAAAATGGTCCGAGGGAACCAAAAATGGGTTGAGGAAATAAAAAATGGATATAAGGACACAAAAATGGATTGAGAAACCCAAAAATGGATTCAGGAATCCCAAAATTGGCTTAGGAAATAAAAAATGGATTGAGGAATCCAAAAATAGATTTAAGAAAGCAAAAACGGGCTGAGGAAATAAAAAATGGATTGAGGAACCCAGAAATGGGCTGAGGAACCCAAAAATTGGTGGAGGGACCCAAAAATGAGCCGAGGGACCCAAAAATTGATTGCGAGCTCAAAAAATCGTCTGAGGAAATTAAAAATAGTTTGAAAGACCCAAAAATGGATTGAGGGACCCAAAAATGGATTGAGGAAACCAAAAATGGATTGAGGAACTCAAAAATGGATTGAGGAAATCAAAAATCGATTGAGGAAGCCAAATATAGATTGATGACACCAAAAATGGATTGAGGAACACAAAAATAGGCTGAGGAAGTAAAAAATGGGTGGAGGGAACCAAAAAAATGGCCGAGGGATCCAGAAATGGATTGAGGAAACCAAAAATGGATTGAGGAACCCAGAAATGGATTGACGAAACCAAAAATGGACTTAGGAATGCAAAAATGAGCTGAAGAAATAGAAAATGGATTGAGGAACCCAGAACTGGGCTGAAGAACAGAAAAATGGGCGGAGGGACCCAAAAACGGGCCGAGGGACCCAACAATTGATTGAGGGCACAAGAAATGGGCTGAGGAAATTAAAAATAGTTTGAGAGACCCAAAAATGGAGAGAAGGACCCAAAAATGAATTGAGGAACCCAAAAATGGATTGAGGAAACCAAAAATGGACCGAGGGAACCAAAAATCGGCGGAGTGACCCAAAAATGGATTCAGGAAGCCAAAAATGGGCTTAGAAATTAAAAAATGCATTGAGGAACCCAAAAATGGATTGAGAAAATGAAAAATCGATTCAGGAAGTGCAAAAAGGATTGATGACACCAAAAATGGATTGAGGAACACAAAAATGGGCAGAGGAAGTAGAAAATGGGTGGAGGGAACCAAAAAAATGGCCGAGAGACCCAAAAATGGATTGAGGAAACCCAGAATGGATTGATGAAACCAAAAACAGATTTAAGAATGCAAAAATGGGCTGTGGAACTCAAAAAAGGATTGAAATCCCAGAAATGGGCAGAGGAAACCAAAATTGGGCGGAGGGACCCAGAAATGGGCGGAGGGACTCAAAAATGGATTGAGGAACCCGAAAATGGATTGAGGAACCCGAAAATGGATTGAGGAACCCAAAAAAAACATTTAGGAATGCAAAAATGGGCTGAGGAAAGCAAAAATGAGTAAAGGGACCCAAAAATATATTGAGGGAACCAAAAATGGTCTGAGGAAATAAAAAATAGATTGAAAGACCCAAAAATATATTGAGGGACCCAAAAATGGATTGAGGAAACCTAAAATGGATTGAGGAAACCAAAAATGGGCTGAGGAAAGCAAAAATGCATTGAGGAAACCAAAAATGGACGTAGAAACACAAAAATGGGCTGAAAAAATAAAAAATGGATTGAGGAACCCAGAAATGGGCTGAGGAACACAAAACTGTGTGGAGGCACCCAAAAATGAGTCGAGGGACCCAAAAATTGATTGAGAGCTCAAAAAATGGTCTGAGGAAATTAAAAATAATTTGAAAGACCCAAAAATGGATTGAGGAAACCAAAAATGGGCCGAGGGATCCAAAAATGGGCGGAGGGACCCAAAAATGGATTCAGGAAGTAAAAAATGGGCTTAGAAACAAAAAAATGGATTGAGGAAACCAAAAATGGATTGAGGAAACGAAAAATCGATTCAGGAAGCGAAAAAAAGGATTGATGACAGCAAAAATGGATTGAGGAACAGAAAAATGGGTTGAGGAAAAAAAATGGATTGAAAGATCCAAAAATGTATTGAGGAAACCAAAAACGGATTAAGGAAACCAAAAACGGATTGAGGAACCCAAAAATGGATTGAGGAACCCAAAAATGGATTTAGGAACGCAAAAATGGGCTGAGGAAATAAAAAATGGATAGAGGAACCCAGAAATGGGCTGAGGAAACCAAAAATGGGCGGAGGGACCCAAAAATGGGCCGAGAGACCCAAAAATGGATTGAGGGCACCACAACTGTTCTGAGGAAATTAAAAATAGATTGAAAGACACAGAAATGGATTGAGAGACCCAAAAATGGATTGATGAACCCAAGAATGGATTGAGGAATCCAAAAACGGTCTGAGGAAACCAAAAATGGGCTCAGGAAACCAAAAATGGGTGGAGGGACCCAGAAATGCATTTGGGAACTCAGAAATTGATTTAAGAAGCCAAAAGTGGTCCGAGGGAAACAAAAATTGGCTGAGGAAATAAGAAATCGATTGAGGAAATAAAAAATGGATTTAAGAACACAAAAATGGATTGAGAAACCCAAAAATGGATTCAGGAATCCCAAAATTGGCTTAGGAAATCAAAAATGGATTGAGGAATCAAAAAATAGATTTAAGAAAGCAAAAACGGGCGGAAGAAATAAAAAATGGATTGAGGAACCCAGAAATGGGCTGAGGAACCCAAAAATTGGTGGAGGGACCCAAAATGAGCCGAGGGAACCAAAAATTGATTGAGAGCTCAAAAAATCGTCTGAGGAAATTAAAAATAGTTTGAAAGACCCAAAAATGGATTGAGGGACCCAAAAATGGATTGAGGAACTAGAAAATGGTTTGAGGAACCCAAAAATGGATTTAGAAAAGCAAAAATGGTAGGAAACCAAAAATGGGCGGAGGAAATAAAAAATGGATTGAGGAACCCAGAAATGGGCTGAGGAACACAAAAATGGGCGGAGGGACCCAAAAATGGGCGGAGGGGCACAAGAATGGGTGGAGGGATCCAAAAATGGATTGAGGAACCCGAAAATGGTTTGAGGAACCCAAAAACGGATTTAGGAACCCAGAAATGGGCTGAGGAACCCAGAAATAGGTAGAGGTACCCAATAATGGGCCGAGGGACCCAAAAATGGGCTTACGAACCCAAAAAAGGATTGAGGAACCCAAAAATGGGCCGAGGGCCCAAAAATGGATTGAGGATACGAAAAATGGATTGATGAATACAAAAACAGATTTAAGAATGCAAAAATGGGCTGTGGAAATCAAAAATAAATTGAAAAACCCAGAAATGGGCTGAGGAAACAAAAAAAAGGGCGGAGGGACCGAAAAATGGGCGTCGGGACCCAAAAATGGATTGAGGAACCCGAAAATGGATTGAGGAAACCAAAAATCGATTGAGGAATGCAAAAATGGGCTGAGGAAACTAAAAATGAGCGAAGGGACCCAAAAATACACTGAGGGAACCAAAAATGGTCTGAGGAAATAAAAAATGGATTGAAAGATCCAAAAATATATTGAGGGACCCAAAAACGGACTGAGGAACCCTAAAATGGATTGAGAAAACCAAAAATGGATTGAGGAACGCAAAAATGGATTGAGGAACCCAAAAATGGACTTAGGAATGCAAAAATGAGCTGAGGAAATAAAAAATGGATTGAGGAACCCAGAAATGGGCTGAGGAAACCAAAAATGGGCGGAGGGACCCAAAAATGGGCCGAGAGATCCAATAATGGATTGAGGGCACCACAACTGTTCTGAGGAAATTAAAAATAGATTGAAAGACACAGAAATGGATTGAGAGACCCAAAAATGGATTGATGAACACAAGAATGGATTGAGGAATCCAAAAATGGTCTGAGGAAACCAAAAATGGGCTCAGGAAACCAAAAATGGGTGGAGGGACCCAGAAATGCATTTGGGAACTCAGAAATTGATTTAACAAGCCAAAAGTGGCCCGAGGGAACCAAAAATTGGCTGAGGAAATAAGAAATCGATTGAGGAATGCAAAAAAGGATTGAGGAAACCAAAAAATGGATGGAGGAACCCAAAAATCGATTGAGAAAGACAAAAATGGTCCGAGGGAACCAAAAATGGGTTGAGGAAATAAAAAATGGATTTAAGGACACAAAAATGGATTGAGAAACCCAAAAATGGATTCAGGAATCCCAAAATTGGCTTAGGAAATCAAAAATGGATTGAGGAATCCAAAAATAGATTTAAGAAAGCAAAAACGGGCTGAGGAAATAAAAAATGGATTGAGGAACCCAGAAATGGGCTGAGGAACACAAAAATTGGTGGAGGGACCCAAAAATGAGCCGAGGGACCCAAAAATTGATTGCGAGCTCAAAAAAATCGTCTGAGGAAATTAAAAATAGTTTGAAAGACCCAAAAATGGATTGAGGAAACCAAAAATGGGCCGAGGGATCCAAAAATGGGCGGAGGGACCCAAAAATGGGCCAAGGGATTCGAAAATGGATTGAGGAAACCAAAAATCGATTGAGGAAGCGAAAAATTGTTTGATGACACAAAAAATGGATTGAGGAACCCAAAAATGGGCTAAGGAAGTAGAAAATGGGTGGAGGGAACAAAAAAATGGCCGAGAGACCCAAAAATGGACTGAGGAAAACAAAAATGAATTTATGAACCCAAAAACAGATTTAAGAATGCAAAAATGACCTGTGGAAATCAAAAAAGGATTGAAAAACCCAGAAAAGGACTGAGGAAACAAAAAAAAGGGCGGAGGGACCGAAAAATGGGCGTCGGGACCCAAAAATGGATTGAGGAACCCGAAAATGGATTGAGGAAACCAAAAACCGATTGAGGAATGCAAAAATGGGCTGAGGAAACTAAAAATGAGCGAAGGGACCCAAAAATACACTGAGGGAACCAAAAATGGTCTGAGGAAATAAAAAATGGATTGAAAGATCCAAAAATATATTGAGGGACCCAAAAACGGACTGAGGAACCCTAAAATGGATTGAGAAAACCAAAAATGGATTGAGGAACGCAAAAATGGATTGAGGAACCCAAAAATGGACTTAGGAATGCAAAAATGAGCTGAGGAAATAAAAAATGGATTGAGGAACCCAGAAATGGGCTGAGGAAACCAAAAATGGGCGGAGGGACCCAAAAATGAGCCGAGAGACCCAAAAATGGATTGAGGGCACCACAACTGTTCTGAGGAAATTAAAAATAGATTGAAAGACACAGAAATGGATTGAGAGACCCAAAAATGGATTGATGAACCCAAGAATGGATTGAGGAATCCAAAAATGGTCTGAGGAAACCAAAAATGGGCTCAGGAAACCAAAAATGGGTGGAGGGACCCAGAAATGCATTTGGGAACTCAGAAATTGATTTAAGAAGCCAAAAGTGGTCCGAGGTAACCAAAAATTGGCTGAGGAAATAAGAAATCGATTGAGGAATGCAAAAAAGGTTTGAGGAAACCAAAAAATGGATGGAGGAACCCAAAAATCGATTGAGAAAGACAAAAATGGTCCGAGGGAACCAAAAATGGGTTGAGGAAATAAAAAATGGATTTAAGGACACAAAAATGGATTGAGAAACCCAAAAATGGATTCAGGAATCCCAAAATTGGCTTAGGAAATCAAAAATGGATTGAGGAATCCAAAAATAGATTTAAGAAAGCAAAAACGGGCTGAGGAAATAAAAAATGGATTGAGGAACCCAGAAATGGGCTGAGGAACCCAAAAATTGGTGGAGGGACTCAAAATGAGCCGAGGGAACCAAAAATTGATTGAGAACTCAAAAAATCGTCTGAGGAAATTAAAAATAGTTTGAAAGACCCAAAAATGGATTGAGGGACCCAAAAATGGATTGAGGAACTAGAAAATGGTTTGAGGAACCCAAAAATGGATTTAGAAACGCAAAAATGGTAGGAAACCAAAAATGGGCGGAGGAAATAAAAAATGGATTGAGGAACCCAGAAATGGGCTGAGGAACACAAAAATTGGTGGAGGGACCCAAAAATGAGCCGAGGGACCCAAAAATTGATTGCGAGCTCAAAAAAATCGTCTGAGGAAATTAAAAATAGTTTGAAAGACCCAAAAATGGATTGAGGGACCCAAAAATGGATTGAGGAAACCAAAAATGGATTGAGGAACTCAAAAATGGATTGAGGAAACCAAAAATCGATTGAGGAAGCCAAATATAGATTGATGACACCAAAAATGGATTGAGGAACACAAAAATGGGCTGAGGAAGTAAAAAATGGGTGGAGGGAACCAAAAAAATGGCCGAGGGATCCAAAAATAGATTGAGGAAAGCAAAAATGGATTGAGGAACCCAAAAATGGATTGAGGAAACCAAAAATGGACTTAGGAATGCAAAAATGAGCTGAGGAAATAGAAAATGGATTGAGGAACCCAGAAATGGGCTGAGGAACAGAAAAATGGGCGGAGGGACCCAAAAACGGGCCGAGGGACCCAACAATTGATTGAGGGCACAAGAAATGGGCTGAGGAAATTAAAAATAGTTTGAGAGACCCAAAAATGGAGAGAAGGACCCAAAAATGAATTGAGGAACCCAAAAATGGATTGAGGAAACCAAAAATGGACCGAGGGAACCAAAAATCGGCGGAGTGACCCAAAAATGGATTCAGGAAGCCAAAAATGGGCTTAGAAACCAAAAAATGGATTGAGGAATCCAAAAATGGATTGAGAAAATTAAAAATCGATTCAGGAAGTGAAAAATGGATTGATGACACCAAAAATGGATTGAGGAACACAAAAATGGGCAGAGGAAGTAGAAAATGGGTGGAGGGAACCAAAAAAATGGCCGAGAGACCCAAAAATGGATTGAGGAAACCCAGAATGGATTGATGAAACCAAAAACAGATTTAAGAATGCAAAAATGGGCTGTGGAACTCAAAAAAGGATTGAAATCCCAGAAATGGGCAGAGGAACCCAAAATTGGGCGGAGGGACCCAGAAATGGGCGGAGGGACTCAAAAATGGATTGAGGAACCCGAAAATGGATTGAGGAACCCGAAAATGGATTGAGGAACCCAAAAAAAACATTTAGGAATGCAAAAATGGGCTGAGGAAAGCAAAAATGAGTAAAGGGACCCAAAAATATATTGAGGGAACCAAAAATGGTCTGAGGAAACCTAAAATGGATTGAGGAAACCAAAAATGGGCTGAGGAAAGCAAAAATGCATTGAGGAAACCAAAAATGGACGTAGAAACACAAAAATGGGCTGAAAAAATAAAAAATGGATTGAGGAACCCAGAAATGGGCTGAGGAACACAAAACTGTGTGGAGGCACCCAAAAATGAGTCGAGGGACCCAAAAATTGATTGAGAGCTCAAAAAATGGTCTGAGGAAATTAAAAATAATTTGAAAGACCCAAAAATGGATTGAGGAAACCAAAAATGGGCCGAGGGATCCAAAAATGGGCGGAGGGACCCAAAAATGGATTCAGGAAGTAAAAAATGGGCTTAGAAACAAAAAAATGGATTGAGGAAACCAAAAATGGATTGAGGAAACGAAAAATCGATTCAGGAAGCGAAAAAAAGGATTGATGACAGCAAAAATGGATTGAGGAACAGAAAAATGGGTTGAGGAAAAAAAATGGATTGAAAGATCCAAAAATGTATTGAGGAAACCAAAAACGGAATAAGGAAACCAAAAACGGATTGAGGAACCCAAAAATGGATTGAGGAACCCAAAAATGGATTTAGGAACGCAAAAATGGGCTGAGGAAATAAAAAATGGATAGAGGAACCCAGAAATGGGCTGAGGAAACCAAAAATGGGCGGAGGGACCCAAAAATGGGCCGAGAGACCCAAAAATGGATTGAGGGCACCACAACTGTTCTGAGGAAATTAAAAATAGATTGAAAGACACAGAAATGGATTGAGAGACCCAAAAATGGATTGATGAACCCAAGAATGGATTGAGGAATCCAAAAATGGTCTGAGGAAACCAAAAATGGGCTCAGGAAACCAAAAATGGGTGGAGGGACCCAGAAATGCATTTGGGAACTCAGAAATTGATTTAACAAGCCAAAAGTGGTCCGAGGGAACCAAAAATTGGCTGAGGAAATAAGAAATCGATTGAGGAATGCAAAAAAGGATTGAGGAAACCAAAAAATGGATGGAGGAACCCAAAAATCGATTGAGAAAGACAAAAATGGTCCGAGGGAACCAAAAATGGGTTGAGGAAATAAAAAATGGATTTAAGAACACAAAAATGGATTGAGAAACCCAAAAATGGATTCAGGAATCCCAAAATTGGCTTAGGAAATCAAAAATGGATTGAGGAATCCAAAAATAGATTTAAGAAAGCAAAAACGGGCGGAGGAAATAAAAAATGGATTGAGGAACCCAGAAATGGGCTGAGGAACCCAAAAATTGGTGGAGGGACCCAAAATGAGCCGAGGGAACCAAAAATTGATTGAGAGCTCAAAAAATCGTCTGAGGAAATTAAAAATAGTTTGAAAGACCCAACAATGGATTGAGGGACCCAAAAATGGATTGAGGAACTAGAAAATGGTTTGAGGAACCCAAAAATGGATTTAGAAAAGCAAAAATGGTAGGAAACCAAAAATGGGCGGAGGAAATAAAAAATGGATTGAGGAACCCAGAAATGGGCTGAGGAACACAAAAATGGGCGGAGGCACCCAAAAATGGGCGGAGGGGCACAAGAATGGGTGGAGGGATCCAAAAATGGATTGAGGAACCCGAAAATGGTTTGAGGAACCCAAAAACGGACTTAGGAACCCAGAAATGGGCTGAGGAACCCAGAAATAGGTAGAGGTACCCAATAATGGGCCGAGGGACCCAAAAATGGGCTTACAAACCCAAAAAAGGATTGAGGAACCCAAAAATGGGCCGAGGGCCCAAAAATGGATTGAGGATACGAAAAATGGATTGATGAACACAAAAACAGATTTAAGAATGCTGTGGAAATCAAAAATAAATTGAAAAAACCAGAAATGGGCTGAGGAAACCAAAAACGGGCAGAGGGATCCAAAAATGGGCGGAGGGACCCAAAAATGGGCCAAGGGATTCGAAAATGGATTGAGGAAACCAAAAATCGATTGAGGAAGCGAAAAATTGTTTGATGACACAAAAAATGGATTGAGGAACCCAAAAATGGGCTAAGGAAGTAGAAAATGGGTGGAGGGAACAAAAAAATGGCCGAGAGACCCAAAAATGGACTGAGGAAAACAAAAATGAATTTATGAACCCAAAAACAGATTTAAGAATGCAAAAATGAGCTGTGGAAATCGAAAAAGGATTGAAAAATCCAGAAAAGGACTGAGGAAACAAAAAAAAGGGCGGAGGGACCGAAAAATGGGCGTCGGGACCCAAAAATGGATTGAGGAACCCGAAAATGGATTGAGGAAACCAAAAACCGATTGAGGAATGCAAAAATGGGCTGAGGAAACTAAAAATGAGCGAAGGGACCCAAAAATACACTGAGGGAACCAAAAATGGTCTAAGGAAATAAAAAATGGATTGAAAGATCCAAAAATATATTGAGGGACCCAAAAACGGACTGAGGAACCCTAAAATGGATTGAAAACCAAAAATGGATTGAGGAACGCAAAAATGGATTGAGGAACCCAAAAATGGACTTAGGAATGCAAAAATGAGCTGAGGAAATAGAAAATGGATTGAGGAACCCAGAAATGGGCTGAGGAACAGAAAAATGGGCGGAGGGACCCAAAAACGGGCCGAGGGACCCAACAATTGATTGAGGGCACAAGAAATGGGCTGAGGAAATTAAAAATAGTTTGAGAGACCCAAAAATGGAGAGAAGGACCCAAAAATGAATTGAGGAACCCAAAAATGGATTGAGGAAACCAAAAATGGACCGAGGGAACCAAAAATCGGCGGAGTGACCCAAAAATGGATTCAGGAAGCCAAAAATGGGCTTAGAAACCAAAAAATGGATTGAGGAATTCAAAAATGGATTGAGAAAATGAAAAATCGATTCAGGAAGTGAAAAATGGATTGATGACACCAAAAATGGATTGAGGAACACAAAAATGGGCAGAGGAAGTAGAAAATGGGTGGAGGGAACCAAAAAAATGGCCGAGAGACCCAAAAGTGGATTGAGGAAACCCAGAATGGATTGATGAAACCAAAAACAGATTTAAGAATGCAAAAATGGGCTGTGGAACTCAAAAAAGGATTGAAATCCCAGAAATGGGCAGAGGAACCCAAAATTGGGCGGAGGGACCCAGAAATGGGCGGAGGGACTCAAAAATGGATTGAGGAACCCGAAAATGGATTGAGGAACCCGAAAATGGATTGAGGAACCCAAAAAAAACATTTAGGAATGCAAAAATGGGCTGAGGAAAGCAAAAATGAGTAAAGGGACCCAAAAATATATTGAGGGAACCAAAAATGGTCTGAGGAAATAAAAAATAGATTGAAAGACCCAAAAATATATTGAGGGACCCAAAAATGGATTGAGGAAACCTAAAATGGATTGAGGAAACCAAAAATGGGCTGAGGAAAGCAAAATGCATTGAGGAAACCAAAAATGGACGTAGAAACACAAAAATGGGCTGAAAAAATAAAAAATGGATTGAGGAACCCAGAAATGGGCTGAGGAACACAAAACTGTGTGGAGGCACCCAAAAATGAGTCGAGGGACCCAAAAATTGATTGAGAGCTCAAAAAATGGTCTGAGGAAATTAAAAATAATTTGAAAGACCCAAAAATGGATTGAGGAAACCAAAAATGGGCCGAGGGATCCAAAAATGGGCGGAGGGACCCAAAAATGGATTCAGGAAGTAAAAAATGGGCTTAGAAACAAAAAAATGGATTAAGGAAACCAAAAATGGATTGAGGAAACGAAAAATCGATTCAGGAAGCGAAAAAAAGGATTGATGACAGCAAAAATGTATTGAGGAACAGAAAAATGGGTTGAGGAAAAAAAATGGATTGAAAGATCCAAAAATGTATTGAGGAAACCAAAAACGGATTGAGGAACCCAAAAATGGATTGAGGAAACCAATAATGGATTTAGGAACGCAAAAATGGGCTGAGGAAATAAAAAATGGATAGAGGAACCCAGAAATGGGCTGAGGAAACCAAAAATGGGCGGAGGGACCCAAAAATGGGCCGAGAGACCCAAAAATGGATTGAGGGCACCACAACTGTTCTGAGGAAATTAAAAATAGATTGAAAGACACAGAAATGGATTGAGAGACCCAAAAATGGATTGATGAACCCAAGAATGGATTGAGGAATCCAAAAATGGTCTGAGGAAACCAAAAATGGGCTCAGGAAACCAAAAATGGGTGGAGGGACCCAGAAATGCATTTGGGAACTCAGAAATTGATTTAAGAAGCCAAAAGTGGTCCGAGGGAACCAAAAATTGGCTGAGGAAATAAGAAATCGATTGAGGAATGCAAAAAAGGTTTGAGGAAACCAAAAAATGGATGGAGGAACCCAAAAATCGATTGAGAAAGACAAAAATGGTCCGAGGGAACCAAAAATGGGTTGAGGAAATAAAAAATGGATTTAAGGACACAAAAATGGATTGAGAAACCCAAAAATGGATTCAGGAATCCCAAAATTGGCTTAGGAAATCAAAAATGGATTGAGGAATCCAAAAATAGATTTAAGAAAGCAAAAACGGGCTGAGGAAATAAAAAATGGATTGAGGAACCCAGAAATGGGCTGAGGAACCCAAAAATTGGTGGAGGGACTCAAAATGAGCCGAGGGAACCAAAAATTGATTGAGAACTCAAAAAATCGTCTGAGGAAATTAAAAATAGTTTGAAAGACCCAAAAATGGATTGAGGGACCCAAAAATGGATTGAGGAACTAGAAAATGGTTTGAGGAACCCAAAAATGGATTTAGAAACGCAAAAATGGTAGGAAACCAAAAATGGGCGGAGGAAATAAAAAATGGATTGAGGAACCCAGAAATGGGCTGAGGAACACAAAAATTGGTGGAGGGACCCAAAAATGAGCCGAGGGACCCAAAAATTGATTGCGAGCTCAAAAAAATCGTCTGAGGAAATTAAAAATAGTTTGAAAGACCCAAAAATGGATTGAGGGACCCAAAAATGGATTGAGGAAACCAAAAATGGATTGAGGAACTCAAAAATGGATTGAGGAAACCAAAAATCGATTGAGGAAGCCAAATATAGATTGATGACACCAAAAATGGATTGAGGAACACAAAAATGGGCTGAGGAAGTAAAAAATGGGTGGAGGGAACCAAAAAAATGGCCGAGGGATCCAAAAATAGATTGAGGAAAGCAAAAATGGATTGAGGAACCCAAAAATGGATTGAGGAAACCAAAAATGGACTTAGGAATGCAAAAATGAGCTGAGGAAATAGAAAATGGATTGAGGAACCCAGAAATGGGCTGAGGAACAGAAAAATGGGCGGAGGGACCCAAAAACGGGCCGAGGGACCCAACAATTGATTGAGGGCACAAGAAATGGGCTGAGGAAATTAAAAATAGTTTGAGAGACCCAAAAATGGAGAGAAGGACCCAAAAATGAATTGAGGAACCCAAAAATGGATTGAGGAAACCAAAAATGGACCGAGGGAACCAAAAATCGGCGGAGTGACCCAAAAATGGATTCAGGAAGCCAAAAATGGGCTTAGAAACCAAAAAATGGATTGAGGAATCCAAAAATGGATTGAGAAAATTAAAAATCGATTCAGGAAGTGAAAAATGGATTGATGACACCAAAAATGGATTGAGGAACACAAAAATGGGCAGAGGAAGTAGAAAATGGGTGGAGGGAACCAAAAAAATGGCCGAGAGACCCAAAAATGGATTGAGGAAACCCAGAATGGATTGATGAAACCAAAAACAGATTTAAGAATGCAAAAATGGGCTGTGGAACTCAAAAAAGGATTGAAATCCCAGAAATGGGCAGAGGAACCCAAAATTGGGCGGAGGGACCCAGAAATGGGCGGAGGGACTCAAAAATGGATTGAGGAACCCGAAAATGGATTGAGGAACCCGAAAATGGATTGAGGAACCCAAAAAAAACATTTAGGAATGCAAAAATGGGCTGAGGAAAGCAAAAATGAGTAAAGGGACCCAAAAATATATTGAGGGAACCAAAAATGGTCTGAGGAAACCTAAAATGGATTGAGGAAACCAAAAATGGGCTGAGGAAAGCAAAAATGCATTGAGGAAACCAAAAATGGACGTAGAAACACAAAAATGGGCTGAAAAAATAAAAAATGGATTGAGGAACCCAGAAATGGGCTGAGGAACACAAAACTGTGTGGAGGCACCCAAAAATGAGTCGAGGGACCCAAAAATTGATTGAGAGCTCAAAAAATGGTCTGAGGAAATTAAAAATAATTTGAAAGACCCAAAAATGGATTGAGGAAACCAAAAATGGGCCGAGGGATCCAAAAATGGGCGGAGGGACCCAAAAATGGATTCAGGAAGTAAAAAATGGGCTTAGAAACAAAAAAATGGATTGAGGAAACCAAAAATGGATTGAGGAAACGAAAAATCGATTCAGGAAGCGAAAAAAAGGATTGATGACAGCAAAAATGGATTGAGGAACAGAAAAATGGGTTGAGGAAAAAAAATGGATTGAAAGATCCAAAAATGTATTGAGGAAACCAAAAACGGAATAAGGAAACCAAAAACGGATTGAGGAACCCAAAAATGGATTGAGGAACCCAAAAATGGATTTAGGAACGCAAAAATGGGCTGAGGAAATAAAAAATGGATAGAGGAACCCAGAAATGGGCTGAGGAAACCAAAAATGGGCGGAGGGACCCAAAAATGGGCCGAGAGACCCAAAAATGGATTGAGGGCACCACAACTGTTCTGAGGAAATTAAAAATAGATTGAAAGACACAGAAATGGATTGAGAGACCCAAAAATGGATTGATGAACCCAAGAATGGATTGAGGAATCCAAAAATGGTCTGAGGAAACCAAAAATGGGCTCAGGAAACCAAAAATGGGTGGAGGGACCCAGAAATGCATTTGGGAACTCAGAAATTGATTTAACAAGCCAAAAGTGGTCCGAGGGAACCAAAAATTGGCTGAGGAAATAAGAAATCGATTGAGGAATGCAAAAAAGGATTGAGGAAACCAAAAAATGGATGGAGGAACCCAAAAATCGATTGAGAAAGACAAAAATGGTCCGAGGGAACCAAAAATGGGTTGAGGAAATAAAAAATGGATTTAAGAACACAAAAATGGATTGAGAAACCCAAAAATGGATTCAGGAATCCCAAAATTGGCTTAGGAAATCAAAAATGGATTGAGGAATCCAAAAATAGATTTAAGAAAGCAAAAACGGGCGGAGGAAATAAAAAATGGATTGAGGAACCCAGAAATGGGCTGAGGAACCCAAAAATTGGTGGAGGGACCCAAAATGAGCCGAGGGAACCAAAAATTGATTGAGAGCTCAAAAAATCGTCTGAGGAAATTAAAAATAGTTTGAAAGACCCAACAATGGATTGAGGGACCCAAAAATGGATTGAGGAACTAGATAATGGTTTGAGGAACCCAAAAATGGATTTAGAAAAGCAAAAATGGTAGGAAACCAAAAATGGGCGGAGGAAATAAAAAATGGATTGAGGAACCCAGAAATGGGCTGAGGAACACAAAAATGGGCGGAGGCACCCAAAAATGGGCGGAGGGGCACAAGAATGGGTGGAGGGATCCAAAAATGGATTGAGGAACCCGAAAATGGTTTGAGGAACCCAAAAACGGACTTAGGACCCAGAAATGGGCTGAGGAACCCAGAAATAGGTAGAGGTACCCAATAATGGGCCGAGGGACCCAAAAATGGGCTTACAAACCCAAAAAAGGATTGAGGAACCCAAAAATGGGCCGAGGGCCCAAAAATGGATTGAGGATACGAAAAATGGATTGATGAACACAAAAACAGATTTAAGAATGCTGTGGAAATCAAAAATAAATTGAAAAAACCAGAAATGGGCTGAGGAAACCAAAAACGGGCAGAGGGATCCAAAAATGGGCGGAGGGACCCAAAAATGGGCCAAGGGATTCGAAAATGGATTGAGGAAACCAAAAATCGATTGAGGAAGCGAAAAATTGTTTGATGACACAAAAAATGGATTGAGGAACCCAAAAATGGGCTAAGGAAGTAGAAAATGGGTGGAGGGAACAAAAAAATGGCCGAGAGACCCAAAATGGACTGAGGAAAACAAAAATGAATTTATGAACCCAAAAACAGATTTAAGAATGCAAAAATGAGCTGTGGAAATCGAAAAAGGATTGAAAAATCCAGAAAAGGACTGAGGAAACAAAAAAAAGGGCGGAGGGACCGAAAAATGGGCGTCGGGACCCAAAAATGGATTGAGGAACCCGAAAATGGATTGAGGAAACCAAAAACCGATTGAGGAATGCAAAAATGGGCTGAGGAAACTAAAAATGAGCGAAGGGACCCAAAAATACACTGAGGGAACCAAAAATGGTCTAAGGAAATAAAAAATGGATTGAAAGATCCAAAAATATATTGAGGGACCCAAAAACGGACTGAGGAACCCTAAAATGGATTGAAAACCAAAAATGGATTGAGGAACGCAAAAATGGATTGAGGAACCCAAAAATGGACTTAGGAATGCAAAAATGAGCTGAGGAAATAGAAAATGGATTGAGGAACCCAGAAATGGGCTGAGGAACAGAAAAATGGGCGGAGGGACCCAAAAACGGGCCGAGGGACCCAACAATTGATTGAGGGCACAAGAAATGGGCTGAGGAAATTAAAAATAGTTTGAGAGACCCAAAAATGGAGAGAAGGACCCAAAAATGAATTGAGGAACCCAAAAATGGATTGAGGAAACCAAAAATGGACCGAGGGAACCAAAAATCGGCGGAGTGACCCAAAAATGGATTCAGGAAGCCAAAAATGGGCTTAGAAACCAAAAAATGGATTGAGGAATTCAAAAATGGATTGAGAAAATGAAAATCGATTCAGGAAGTGAAAAATGGATTGATGACACCAAAAATGGATTGAGGAACAGCAAAAATGGGCAGAGGAAGTAGAAAAATGGGTGGAGGGAACCAAAAAAATGGCCGAGAGACCCAAAAGTGGATTGAGGAAACCCAGAATGGATTGATGAAACCAAAAACAGATTTAAGAATGCAAAAATGGGCTGTGGAACTCAAAAAAGGATTGAAATCCCAGAAATGGGCAGAGGAACCCAAAATTGGGCGGAGGGACCCAGAAATGGGCGGAGGGACTCAAAAATGGATTGAGGAACCCGAAAATGGATTGAGGAACCCGAAAATGGATTGAGGAACCCAAAAAAAACATTTAGGAATGCAAAAATGGGCTGAGGAAAGCAAAAAATGAGTAAAGGGACCCAAAAATATATTGAGGGAACCAAAAATGGTCTGAGGAAATAAAAAATAGATTGAAAGACCCAAAAATATATTGAGGGACCCAAAAATGGATTGAGGAAACCTAAAATGGATTGAGGAAACCAAAAATGGGCTGAGGAAAGCAAAATGCATTGAGGAAACCAAAAATGGACGTAGAAACACAAAAATGGGCTGAAAAAATAAAAAATGGATTGAGGAACCCAGAAATGGCTGAGGAACACAAAACTGTGTGGAGGCACCCAAAAATGAGTCGAGGGACCCAAAAATTGATTGAGAGCTCAAAAAAATGGTCTGAGGAAATTAAAAAATAATTTGAAAGACCCAAAAATGGATTGAGGAAACCAAAAATGGGCCGAGGGATCCAAAAATGGGCGGAGGGACCTCAAAAATGGATTCAGGAAGTAAAAAATGGGCTTAGAAACAAAAAAATGGATTAAGGAAACCAAAATGGATTGAGGAAACGAAAAATCGATTCAGGAAGCGAAAAAAAGGATTGATGACAGCAAAAATGTATTGAGGAACAGAAAAATGGGTTGAGGAAAAAAAATGGATTGAAAGATCCAAAAATGTATTGAGGAAACCAAAAACGGATTGAGGAACCCAAAAATGGATTGAGGAAACCAATAATGGATTTAGGAACGCAAAAATGGGCTGAGGAAATAAAAAATGGATAGAGGAACCCAGAAATGGGCTGAGGAAACCAAAAATGGGCGGAGGGACCCAAAAATGGGCCGAGAGACCCAAAAATGGATTGAGGGCACCACAACTGTTCTGAGGAAATTAAAATAGATTGAAAGACACAGAAATGGATTGAGAGACCCAAAAATGGATTGATGAACCCAAGAATGGATTGAGGAATCCAAAAATGGTCTGAGGAAACCAAAAATGGGCTCAGGAAACCAAAAATGGGTGGAGGACCCAGAAATGCATTTGGGAACTCAGAAATTGATTTAAGAAGCCAAAAGTGGTCCGAGGGAACCAAAAATTGGCTGAGGAAATAAGAAATCGATTGAGGAATGCAAAAAGGTTTGAGGAAACCAAAAAATGGATGGAGGAACCCAAAAATCGATTGAGAAAGACAAAAATGGTCCGAGGGAACCAAAAATGGGTTGAGGAAATAAAAAATGGATTTAAGGACACAAAAATGGATTGAGAAACCCAAAAATGGATTCAGGAATCCCAAAATTGGCTTAGGAAATCAAAAATGGATTGAGGAATCCAAAAATAGATTTAAGAAAGCAAAAACGGGCTGAGGAAATAAAAAATGGATTGAGGAACCCAGAAATGGGCTGAGGAACCCAAAAATTGGTGGAGGGACTCAAAATGAGCCGAGGGAACCAAAATTGATTGAGAGCTCAAAAAATCGTCTGAGGAAATTAAAAATAGTTTGAAAGACCCAAAAATGGATTGAGGGACCCAAAAATGGATTGAGGAACTAGAAAATGGTTTGAGGAACCCAAAAATGGATTTAGAAACGCAAAAATGCGTAGGAAACCAAAAAATGGGCGGAGGAAATAAAAAATGGATTGAGGAACCCAGAAATGGGCTGAGGAACACAAAAATTGGTGGAGGGACCCAAAAAAGAGCCGAGGGACCCAAAAATTGATTGCGAGCTCAAAAAAAATCGTCTGAGGAAATTAAAAATAGTTTGAAAGACCCAAAAATGGATTGAG
Source organism: Dromococcyx pavoninus (assembly GCA_033558185.1). Lineage (NCBI taxonomy): Eukaryota > Metazoa > Chordata > Aves > Cuculiformes > Neomorphidae > Dromococcyx > Dromococcyx pavoninus. The sequence goes on from JAUMJL010002745.1 coordinate 66,319, forward strand.
GGACCAAAAATGGATTGAGGAAACCAAAATGATTGAGGAACTCAAAAATGGATTGAGGAAACCAAAAATCGATTGAGGAAGCGAAAAATTGTTTGATGACACAAAAAATGGATTGAGGAACCCAAAAATGGGCTAAGGAAGTAGAAAATGGGTGGAGGGAACAAAAAAATGGCCGAGAGACCCAAAAATGGACTGAGGAAATCAAAAATGAATTTATGAACCCAAAAACAGATTTAAGAATGCAAAAATGACCTGTGGAAATAAAAAAAGGATTGAAAAACCCAGAAAAGGACTGAGGAAACAAAAAAAAGGGCGGAGGGACCGAAAAATGCGCGTCGGGACCCAAAAATGGATTGAGGAACCCGAAAATGGATTGAGGAAACCAAAACCCGATTGAGTAATGCAAAAATGGGCTGAGGAAACTAAAAATGAGCGAAGGGACCCAAAAATACACTGAGGGAACCAAAAATGGTCTGAGGAAATAAAAAATGGATTGAAAGATCCAAAAATATATTGAGGGACCCAAAAACGGACTGAGGAACCCTAAAATGGATTGAGAAAACCAAAAATGGATTGAGGAACGCAAAAATGGATTGAGGAACCCAAAAATGGACTTAGGAATGCAAAAATGAGCTGAGGAAATAAAAAATGGATTGAGGAACCCAGAAATGGGCTGAGGAAACCAAAAATGGGCGGAGGGACCCAAAAATGGGCCGAGAGATCCAAAAATGGATTGAGGGCACCACAACTGTTCTGAGGAAATTAAAAATAGATTGAAAGACACAGAAATGGATTGAGAGACCCAAAAATGGATTGATGAACCCAAGAATGGATTGAGGAATCCAAAAATGGTCTGAGGAAACCAAAAATGGGCTCAGGAAACCAAAAATGGGTGGAGGGACCCAGAAATGCATTTGGGAACTCAGAAATTGATTTAAGAAGCCAAAAGTGGTCCGAGGTAACCAAAAATTGGCTGAGGAAATAAGAAATCGATTGAGGAATGCAAAAAAGGTTTGAGGAAACCAAAAAATGGATGGAGGAACCCAAAAATCGATTGAGAAAGACAAAAATGGTCCGAGGGAACCAAAAATGGGTTGAGGAAATAAAAAATGGATTTAAGGACACAAAAATGGATTGAGAAACCCAAAAATGGATTCAGGAATCCCAAAATTGGCTTAGGAAATCAAAAATGGATTGAGGAATCCAAAAATAGATTTAAGAAAGCAAAAACGGGCTGAGGAAATAAAAAATGGATTGAGGAACCCAGAAATGGGCTGAGGAACCCAAAAATTGGTGGAGGGACTCAAAATGAGCCGAGGGAACCAAAAATTGATTGAGAGCTCAAAAAATCGTCTGAGGAAATTAAAAATAGTTTGAAAGACCCAAAAATGGATTGAGGGACCCAAAAATGGATTGAGGAACTAGAAAATGGTTTGAGGAACCCAAAAATGGATTTAGAAACGCAAAAATGGTAGGAAACCAAAAATGGGCGGAGGAAATAAAAAATGGATTGAGGAACCCAGAAATGGGCTGAGGAACACAAAAATTGGTGGAGGGACCCAAAAAAGAGCCGAGGGACCCAAAAATTGATTGCGAGCTCAAAAAAATCGTCTGAGGAAATTAAAAATAGTTTGAAAGACCCAAAAATGGATTGAGGGACCCAAAAATGGATTGAGGAAACCAAAAATGGATTGAGGAACTCAAAAATGGATTGAGGAAACCAAAAATCGATTGAGGAAGCGAAAAATTGTTTGATGACACAAAAAATGGATTGAGGAACCCAAAAATGGGCTAAGGAAGTAGAAAATGGGTGGAGGGAACAAAAAAATGGCCGAGAGACCCAAAAATGGACTGAGGAAATCAAAAATGAATTTATGAACCCAAAAACAGATTTAAGAATGCAAAAATGACCTGTGGAAATAAAAAAAGGATTGAAAAACCCAGAAAAGGACTGAGGAAACAAAAAAAAGGGCGGAGGGACCGAAAAATGCGCGTCGGGACCCAAAAATGGATTGAGGAACCCGAAAATGGATTGAGGAAACCAAAACCCGATTGAGTAATGCAAAAATGGGCTGAGGAAACTAAAAATGAGCGAAGGGACCCAAAAATACACTGAGGGAACCAAAAATGGTCTGAGGAAATAAAAAATGGATTGAAAGATCCAAAAATATATTGAGGGACCCAAAAACGGACTGAGGAACCCTAAAATGGATTGAGAAAACCAAAAATGGATTGAGGAACGCAAAAATGGATTGAGGAACCCAAAAATGGACTTAGGAATGCAAAAATGAGCTGAGGAAATAAAAAATGGATTGAGGAACCCAGAAATGGGCTGAGGAAACCAAAAATGGGCGGAGGGACCCAAAAATGGGCCGAGAGATCCAAAAATGGATTGAGGGCACCACAACTGTTCTGAGGAAATTAAAAATAGATTGAAAGACACAGAAATGGATTGAGAGACCCAAAAATGGATTGATGAACCCAAGAATGGATTGAGGAATCCAAAAATGGTCTGAGGAAACCAAAAATGGGCTCAGGAAACCAAAAATGGGTGGAGGGACCCAGAAATGCATTTGGGAACTCAGAAATTGATTTAAGAAGCCAAAAGTGGTCCGAGGTAACCAAAAATTGGCTGAGGAAATAAGAAATCGATTGAGGAATGCAAAAAAGGTTTGAGGAAACCAAAAAATGGATGGAGGAACCCAAAAATCGATTGAGAAAGACAAAAATGGTCCGAGGGAACCAAAAATGGGTTGAGGAAATAAAAAATGGATTTAAGGACACAAAAATGGATTGAGAAACCCAAAAATGGATTCAGGAATCCCAAAATTGGCTTAGGAAATCAAAAATGGATTGAGGAATCCAAAAATAGATTTAAGAAAGCAAAAACGGGCTGAGGAAATAAAAAATGGATTGAGGAACCCAGAAATGGGCTGAGGAACCCAAAAATTGGTGGAGGGACTCAAAATGAGCCGAGGGAACCAAAAATTGATTGAGAGCTCAAAAAATCGTCTGAGGAAATTAAAAATAGTTTGAAAGACCCAAAAATGGATTGAGGGACCCAAAAATGGATTGAGGAACTAGAAAATGGTTTGAGGAACCCAAAAATGGATTTAGAAACGCAAAAATGGTAGGAAACCAAAAATGGGCGGAGGAAATAAAAAATGGATTGAGGAACCCAGAAATGGGCTGAGGAACCCAAAAATTGGTGGAGGGACCCAAAAATGAGCCGAGGGACCCAAAAATTGATTGCGAGCTCAAAAAAATCGTCTGAGGAAATTAAAAATAGTTTGAAAGACGCAAAAATGGATTGAGGGACCCAAAAATGGATTGAGGAAACCAAAAATGGATTGAGGAACTCAAAAATGGATTGAGGAAACCAAAAATCGATTGAGGAAGCCAAATATAGATTGATGACACAAAAAATGGATTGAGGAACACAAAAATGGGCTGAGGAAGTAAAAAATGGGTGGAGGGAACCAAAAAAATGGCCGAGGGATCCAAAAATGGATTGAGGAAAGCAAAAATGGATTGAGGAACCCAAAAATGGATTGAGGAAACCAAAAATGGACTTAGGAATGCAAAAATGAGCTGAGGAAATAGAAAATGGATTGAGGAACCCAGAAATGGCCTGAGGAACAGAAAAATGGGCGGAGGGACCCAAAAACGGGCCGAGGGACCCAACAATTGATTGAGGGCACAAGAAATGGGCTGAGGAAATTAAAAATAGTTTGAGAGACCCAAAAATGGAGAGAAGGACCCAAAAATGAATTGAGGAACCCAAAAATGGATTGAGGAAACCAAAAATGGACCGAGGGAACCAAAAATCGGCGGAGTGACCCAAAAATGGATTCAGGAAGCCAAAAATGGGCTTAGAAACCAAAAAATGGATTGAGGAATCCAAAAATGGATTGAGAAAATGAAAAATCGATTCAGGAAGTGAAAAATGGATTGATGACACCAAAAATGGATTGAGGAACACAAAAATGGGCAGAGGAAGTAGAAAATGGGTGGAGGGAACCAAAAAAATGGCCGAGAGACCCAAAAGTGGATTGAGGAAACCCAGAATGGATTGATGAAACCAAAAACAGATTTAAGAATGCAAAAATGGGCTGTGGAACTCAAAAAAGGATTGAAATCCCAGAAATGGGCAGAGGAACCCAAAATTGGGCGGAGGGACCCAGAAATGGGCGGAGGGACTCAAAAATGGATTGAGGAACCCGAAAATGGATTGAGGAACCCGAAAATGGATTGAGGAACCCAAAAAAAACATTTAGGAATGCAAAAATGGGCTGAGGAAAGCAAAAATGAGTAAAGGGACCCAAAAATATATTGAGGGAACCAAAAATGGTCTGAGGAAATAAAACATAGATTGAAAGACCCAAAAATATATTGAGGGACCCAAAAATGGATTGAGGAAACCTAAAATGGATTGAGGAAACCAAAAATGGGCTGAGGAAAGCAAAAATGCATTGAGGAAACCAAAAATGGACGTAGAAACACAAAAATGGGCTGAAAAAATAAAAAATGGATTGAGGAACCCAGAAATGGGCTGAGGAACACAAAACTGTGTGGAGGCACCCAAAAATGAGTCGAGGGACCCAAAAATTGATTGAGAGCTCAAAAAATGGTCTGAGGAAATTAAAAATAATTTGAAAGACCCAAAAATGGATTGAGGAAACCAAAAATGGTCCGAGGGATCCAAAAATGGGCGGAGGGACCCAAAAATGGATTCAGGAAGTAAAAAATGGGCTTAGAAACAAAAAAATGGATTGAGGAAACCAAAAATGGATTGAGGAAACGAAAAATCGATTCAGGAAGCGAAAAAAAGGATTGATGACAGCAAAAATGTATTGAGGAACAGAAAAATGGGTTGAGGAAAAAAAATGGATTGAAAGATCCAAAAATGTATTGAGGAAACCAAAAACGGATTGAGGAACCCAAAAATGGATTGAGGAACCCAATAATGGATTTAGGAACGCAAAAATGGGCTGAGGAAATAAAAAATGGATAGAGGAACCCAGAAATGGGCTGAGGAAACCAAAAATGGGCGGAGGGACCCAAAAATGGGCCGAGAGACCCAAAAATGGATTGAGGGCACCACAACTGTTCTGAGGAAATTAAAAATAGATTGAAAGACACAGAAATGGATTGAGAGACCCAAAAATGGATTGATGAACCCAAGAATGGATTGAGGAATCCAAAAATGGTCTGAGGAAACCAAAAATGGGCTCAGGAAACCAAAAATGGGTGGAGGGACCCAGAAATGCATTTGGGAACTCAGAAATTGATTTAAGAAGCCAAAAGTGGTCCGAGGGAAACAAAAATTGGCTGAGGAAATAAGAAATCGATTGAGGAATGCAAAAAAGGATTGAGGAAACCAAAAAATGGATGGAGGAACCCAAAAATCGATTGAGAAAGACAAAAATGGTCCGAGGGAACCAAAAATGGGTTGAGGAAATAAAAAATGGATATAAGGACACAAAAATGGATTGAGAAACCCAAAAATGGATTCAGGAATCCCAAAATTGGCTTAGGAAATCAAAAATGGATTGAGGAATCCAAAAATAGATTTAAGAAAGCAAAAACGGGCTGAGGAAATAAAAAATGGATTGAGGAACCCAGAAATGGGCTGAGGAACCCAAAAATTGGTGGAGGGACCCAAAAATGAGCCGAGGGACCCAAAAATTGATTGCGAGCTCAAAAAATCGTCTGAGGAAATTAAAAATAGTTTGAAAGACCCAAAAATGGATTGAGGGACCCAAAAATGGATTGAGGAAACCAAAAATGGATTGAGGAACTCAAAAATGGATTGAGGAAATCAAAAATCGATTGAGGAAGCCAAATATAGATTGATGACACCAAAAATGGATTGAGGAACACAAAAATAGGCTGAGGAAGTAAAAAATGGGTGGAGGGAACCAAAAAAATGGCCGAGGGATCCAGAAATGGATTGAGGAAACCAAAAATGGATTGAGGAACCCAAAAATGGATTGACGAAACCAAAAATGGACTTAGGAATGCAAAAATGAGCTGAGGAAATAGAAAATGGATTGAGGAACCCAGAACTGGGCTGAAGAACAGAAAAATGGGCGGAGGGACCCAAAAACGGGCTGAGGGACCCAACAATTGATTGAGGGCACAAGAAATGGGCTGAGGAAATTAAAAATAGTTTGAGAGACCCAAAAATGGAGAGAAGGACCCAAAAATGAATTGAGGAACCCAAAAATGGATTGAGGAAACCAAAAATGGACCGAGGGAACCAAAAATCGGCGGAGTGACCCAAAAATGGATTCAGGAAGCCAAAAATGGGCTTAGAAACCAAAAAATGCATTGAGGAACCCAAAAATGGATTGAGAAAATGAAAAATCGATTCAGGAAGTGCAAAAAGGATTGATGACACCAAAAATGGATTGAGGAACACAAAAATGGGCAGAGGAAGTAGAAAATGGGTGGAGGGAACCAAAAAAATGGCCGAGAGACCCAAAAATGGATTGAGGAAACCCAGAATGGATTGATGAAACCAAAAACAGATTTAAGAATGCAAAAATGGGCTGTGGAACTCAAAAAAGGATTGAAATCCCAGAAATGGGCAGAGGAACCCAAAATTGGGCGGAGGGACCCAGAAATGGGCGGAGGGACTCAAAAATGGATTGAGGAACCCGAAAATGGATTGAGGAACCCGAAAATGGATTGAGGAACCCCAAAAAAACATTTAGGAATGCAAAAATGGGCTGAGGAAAGCAAAAATGAGTAAAGGGACCCAAAAATATATTGAGGGAACCAAAAATGGTCTGAGGAAATAAAAAATAGATTGAAAGACCCAAAAATATATTGAGGGACCCAAAAATGGATTGAGGAAACCTAAAATGGATTGAGGAAACCAAAAATGGGCTGAGGAAAGCAGAAATGCATTGAGGAAACCAAAAATGGACGTAGAAACACAAAAATGGGCTGAAAAAATAAAAAATGGATTGAGGAACCCAGAAATGGGCTGAGGAACACAAAACTGTGTGGAGGCACCCAAAAATGAGTCGAGGGACCCAAAAATTGATTGAGAGCTCAAAAAATGGTCTGAGGAAATTAAAAATAATTTGAAAGACCCAAAAATGGATTGAGGAAACCAAAAATGGGCCGAGGGATCCAAAAATGGGCGGAGGGACCCAAAAATGGATTCAGGAAGTAAAAAATGGGCTTAGAAACAAAAAAATGGATTGAGGAAACCAAAAATGGATTGAGGAAACGAAAAATCGATTCAGGAAGCGAAAAAAAGGATTGATGACAGCAAAAATGTATTGAGGAACAGAAAAATGGGTTGAGGAAAAAAAATGGATTGAAAGATCCAAAAATGTATTGAGGAAACCAAAAACGGATTAAGGAAACCAAAAACGGATTGAGGAACCCAAAAATGGATTGAGGAACCCAAAAATGGATTTAGGAACGCAAAAATGGGCTGAGGAAATAAAAAATGGATAGAGGAACCCAGAAATGGGCTGAGGAAACCAAAAATGGGCGGAGGGACCCAAAAATGGGCCGAGAGACCCAAAAATGGATTGAGGGCACCACAACTGTTCTGAGGAAATTAAAAATAGATTGAAAGACACAGAAATGGATTGAGAGACCCAAAAATGGATTGATGAACCCAAGAATGGATTGAGGAATCCAAAAACGGTCTGAGGAAACCAAAAATGGGCTCAGGAAACCAAAAATGGGTGGAGGGACCCAGAAATGCATTTGGGAACTCAGAAATTGATTTAAGAAGCCAAAAGTGGTCCGAGGGAAACAAAAATTGGCTGAGGAAATAAGAAATCGATTGAGGAAATAAAAAATGGATTTAAGAACACAAAAATGGATTGAGAAACCCGAAAATGGATTCAGGAATCCCAAAATTGGCTTAGGAAATCAAAAATGGATTGAGGAATCAAAAAATAGATTTAAGAAAGCAAAAACGGGCGGAGGAAATAAAAAATGGATTGAGGAACCCAGAAATGGGCTGAGGAACCCAAAAATTGGTGGAGGGACCCAAAATGAGCCGAGGGAACCAAAAATTGATTGAGAGCTCAAAAAATCGTCTGAGGAAATTAAAAATAGTTTGAAAGACCCAAAAATGGATTGAGGGACCCAAAAATGGATTGAGGAACTAGAAAATGGTTTGAGGAACCCAAAAATGGATTTAGAAACGCAAAAATGGTAGGAAACCAAAAATGGGCGGAGGAAATAAAAAATGGATTGAGGAACCCAGAAATGGGCTGAGGAACACAAAAATGGGCGGAGGGACCCAAAAATGGGCGGAGGGGCACAAGAATGGGTGGAGGGATCCAAAAATGGATTGAGGAACCCGAAAATGGTTTGAGGAACCCAAAAACGGACTTAGGAACCCAGAAATGGGCTGAGGAACCCAGAAATAGGTAGAGGTACCCAATAATGGGCCGAGGGACCCAAAAATGGGCTTACGAACCCAAAAAAGGATTGAGGAACCCAAAAATGGGCCGAGGGCCCAAAAATGGATTGAGGATACGAAAAATGGATTGATGAATACAAAAACAGATTTAAGAATGCAAAAATGGGCTGTGGAAATCAAAAATAAATTGAAAAACCCAGAAATGGGCTGAGGAAACAAAAAAAAGGGCGGAGGGACCGAAAAATGGGCGTCGGGACCCAAAAATGGATTGAGGAACCCGAAAATGGATTGAGGAAACCAAAAACCGATTGAGGAATGCAAAAATGGGCTGAGGAAACTAAAAATGAGCGAAGGGACCCAAAAATACACTGAGGGAACCAAAAATGGTCTGAGGAAATAAAAAATGGATTGAAAGAACCAAAAATATATTGAGGGACCCAAAAACGGACTGAGGAACCCTAAAATGGATTGAGAAAACCAAAAATGGATTGAGGAACGCAAAAATGGATTGAGGAACCCAAAAATGGACTTAGGAATGCAAAAATGAGCTGAGGAAATAAAAAATGGATTGAGGAACCCAGAAATGGGCTGAGGAAACCAAAAATGGGCGGAGGGACCCAAAAATGGGCCGAGAGATCCAAAAATGGATTGAGGGCACCACAACTGTTCTGAGGAAATTAAAAATAGATTGAAAGACACAGAAATGGATTGAGAGACCCAAAAATGGATTGATGAACACAAGAATGGATTGAGGAATCCAAAAATGGTCTGAGGAAACCAAAAATGGGCTCAGGAAACCAAAAATGGGTGGAGGGACCCAGAAATGCATTTGGGAACTCAGAAATTGATTTAACAAGCCAAAAGTGGCCCGAGGGAACGAAAAATTGGCTGAGGAAATAAGAAATCGATTGAGGAATGCAAAAAAGGATTGAGGAAACCAAAAAATGGATGGAGGAACCCAAAAATCGATTGAGAAAGACAAAAATGGTCCGAGGGAACCAAAAATGGGTTGAGGAAATAAAAAATGGATTTAAGGACACAAAAATGGATTGAGAAACCCAAAAATGGATTCAGGAATCCCAAAATTGGCTTAGGAAATCAAAAATGGATTGAGGAATCCAAAAATAGATTTAAGAAAGCAAAAACGGGCTGAGGAACCCAAAAATGGATTGAGGAACCCAGAAATGGGCTGAGGAACACAAAAATTGGTGGAGGGACCCAAAAATGAGCCGAGGGACCCAAAAATTGATTGCGAGCTCAAAAAAATCGTCTGAGGAAATTAAAAATAGTTTGAAAGACCCAAAAATGGATTGAGGAAACCAAAAATGGGCCGAGGGATCCAAAAATGGGCGGAGGGACCCAAAAATGGGCCAAGGGATTCGAAAATGGATTGAGGAAACCAAAAATCGATTGAGGAAGCGAAAAATTGTTTGATGACACAAAAAATGGATTGAGGAACCCAAAAATGGGCTAAGGAAGTAGAAAATGGGTGGAGGGAACAAAAAAATGGCCGAGAGACCCAAAAATGGACTGAGGAAAACAAAAATGAATTTATGAACCCAAAAACAGATTTAAGAATGCAAAAATGACCTGTGGAAATAAAAAAAGGATTGAAAAACCCAGAAAAGGACTGAGGAAACAAAAAAAAGGGCGGAGGGACCGAAAAATGGGCGTCGGGACCCAAAAATGGATTGAGGAACCCGAAAATGGATTGAGGAAACCAAAAACCGATTGAGGAATGCAAAAATGGGCTGAGGAAACTAAAAATGAGCGAAGGGACCCAAAAATACACTGAGGGAACCAAAAATGGTCTGAGGAAATAAAAAATGGATTGAAAGATCCAAAAATATATTGAGGGACCCAAAAACAGACTGAGGAACCCTAAAATGGATTGAGAAAACCAAAAATGGATTGAGGAACGCAAAAATGGATTGAGGAACCCAAAAATGGACTTAGGAATGCAAAAATGAGCTGAGGAAATAAAAAATGGATTGAGGAACCCAGAAATGGGCTGAGGAAACCAAAAATGGGCGGAGGGACCCAAAAATGGGCCGAGAGACCCAAAAATGGATTGAGGGCACCACAACTGTTCTGAGGAAATTAAAAATAGATTGAAAGACACAGAAATGGATTGAGAGACCCAAAAATGGATTGATGAACCCAAGAATGGATTGAGGAATCCAAAAATGGTCTGAGGAAACCAAAAATGGGCTCAGGAAACCAAAAATGGGTGGAGGGACCCAGAAATGCATTTGGGAACTCAGAAATTGATTTAAGAAGCCAAAAGTGGTCCGAGGTAACCAAAAATTGGCTGAGGAAATAAGAAATCGATTGAGGGAATGCAAAAAAGGTTTGAGGAAACCAAAAAATGGATGGAGGGAACCCAAAAATCGATTGAGAAAGACAAAAATGGTCCGAGGGAACCAAAAATGGGTTGAGGAAATAAAAAATGGATTTAAGGACACAAAAATGGATTGAGAAACCCAAAAATGGATTCAGGAATCCCAAAATTGGCTTAGGAAATCAAAAATGGATTGAGGAATCCAAAAATAGATTTAAGAAAGCAAAAACGGGCTGAGGAAATAAAAAATGGATTGAGGAACCCAGAAATGGGCTGAGGAACCCAAAAATTGGTGGAGGGACTCAAAATGAGCCGAGGGAACCAAAAATTGATTGAGAACTCAAAAAAATCGTCTGAGGAAATTAAAAATAGTTTGAAAGACCCAAAAATGGATTGAGGGACCCAAAAATGGATTGAGGAACTAGAAAATGGTTTGAGGAACCCAAAAATGGATTTAGAAACGCAAAAATGGTAGGAAACCAAAAATGGGCGGAGGAAATAAAAAATGGATTGAGGAACCCAGAAATGGGCTGAGGAACACAAAAATTGGTGGAGGGACCCAAAAATGAGCCGAGGGACCCAAAAATTGATTGCGAGCTCAAAAAAATCGTCTGAGGAAATTAAAAATAGTTTGAAAGACCCAAAAATGGATTGAGGGACCCAAAAATGGATTGAGGAAAACCAAAAATGGATTGAGGAACTCAAAAATGGATTGAGGAAACCAAAAATCGATTGAGGAAGCCAAATATAGATTGATGACACCAAAAAATGGATTGAGGAACACAAAAAATGGGCTGAGGAAGTAAAAAATGGGTGGAGGGAACCAAAAAAATGGCCGAGGGATCCAAAAATGGATTGAGGAAAGCAAAAATGGATTGAGGAACCCAAAAATGGATTGAGGAAACCAAAAATGGACTTAGGAATGCAAAAATGAGCTGAGGAAATAGAAAATGGATTGAGGAACCCAGAAATGGGCTGAGGAACAGAAAAATGGGCGGAGGGACCCAAAAAACGGGCCGAGGGACCCAACAATTGATTGAGGGGCACAAGAAATGGGCTGAGGAAATTAAAAATAGTTTGAGAGACCCAAAAAATGGGAGAGAAGGACCCAAAAATGAATTTGAGGAACCCAAAAATGGATTGAGGAAACCAAAAATGGACCGAGGGAACCAAAAATCGGCGGAGTGACCCAAAAATGGATTCAGGAAGCCAAAAATGGGCTTAGAAACAAAAAATGGATTGAGGAATCCAAAAATGGATTGAGAAAATGAAAAATCGATTCAGGAAGTGAAAAATGGATTGATGACACCAAAAATGGATTGAGGAACACAAAAAATGGGCAGAGGAAGTAGAAAATGGGTGGAGGGAACCAAAAAAATGGCCGAGAGACCCAAAAATGGATTGAGGAAACCCAGAATGGATTGATGAAACCAAAAACAGATTTTAAGAATGCAAAAATGGGCTGTGGAACTCAAAAAAGGATTGAAATCCCAGAAATGGGCAGAGGAACCCAAAATTGGGCGGAGGGACCCAGAAATGGGCGGAGGGACTCAAAAATGGATTGAGGAACCCGAAAATGGATTGAGGAACCCGAAAATGGATTGAGGAAACCCAAAAAAAACATTTAGGAATGCAAAAATGGGCTGAGGAAAGCAAAAATGAGTAAAGGGACCCAAAAATATATTGAGGGAACCAAAAATGGTCTGAGGAAATAAAAAATAGATTGAAAGACCCAAAAATATATTGAGGGACCCAAAAATGGATTGAGGAAACCTAAAATGGATTGAGGAAACCAAAAATGGGCTGAGGAAAGCAAAAATGCATTGAGGAAACCAAAAATGGACGTAGAAACACAAAAATGGGCTGAAAAAATAAAAAATGGATTGAGGAACCCAGAAATGGGCTGAGGAAACACAAACTGTGTGGAGGCACCCAAAAAATGAGTCGAGGGACCCAAAAATTGATTGAGAGCTCAAAAAATGGTCTGAGGAAATTAAAAATAATTTGAAAGACCCAAAAATGGATTGAGGAAACCAAAAATGGGCGAGGGATCCAAAAATGGGCGGAGGGACCCAAAAATGGATTCAGGAAGTAAAAAATGGGCTTAGAAACAAAAAAATGGATTGAGGAAACCAAAAATGGATTGAGGAAACGAAAAATCGATTCAGGAAGCGAAAAAAAGGATTGATGACAGCAAAAATGGATTGAGGAACAGAAAAATGGGTTGAGGAAAAAAAATGGATTGAAAGATCCAAAAATGTATTGAGGAAACCAAAAACGGAATAAGGAAACCAAAAACGGATTGAGGAACCCAAAAATGGATTGAGGAACCCAAAAATGGATTTTAGGAACGCAAAAATGGGCTGAGGAAATAAAAAATGGATAGAGGAACCCAGAAATGGGCTGAGGAAACCAAAAATGGGCGGAGGGACCCAAAAATGGGCCGAGAGACCCAAAAATGGATTTGAGGGGCACCACAACTGTTCTGAGGAAATTAAAAATAGATTGAAAGACACAGAAATGGATTGAGAGACCCAAAAATGGATTGATGAACCCAAGAATGGATTGAGGAATCCAAAAATGGTCTGAGGAAACCAAAAAATGGGCTCAGGAAACCAAAAAATGGGTGGAGGGACCCAGAAATGCATTTGGGAACTCAGAAATTGATTTAACAAGCCAAAAGTGGTCCGAGGGAACCAAAAATTGGCTGAGGAAATAAGAATCGATTGAGGAATGCAAAAAAGGATTGAGGAAACCAAAAAATGGATGGAGGAACCCAAAAATCGATTGAGAAAGACAAAAATGGTCCGAGGGAACCAAAAATGGGTTGAGGAAATAAAAAATGGATTTAAGAACACAAAAATGGATTGAGAAACCCAAAAATGGATTCAGGAATCCCAAAAATTGGCTTAGGAAATCAAAAATGGATTGAGGAATCCAAAAATAGATTTAAGAAAGCAAAAACGGGCGGAGGAAATAAAAAATGGATTGAGGAACCCAGAAATGAGGCTGAGGAACCCAAAAATTGGTGGAGGGACCCAAAATGAGCCGAGGGAACCAAAAATTGATTGAGAGCTCAAAAAATCGTCTGAGGAAATTAAAAATAGTTTGAAAGACCCAACAATGGCTTTGAGGGACCCAAAAATGGATTTGAGGAACTAGAAAATGGTTTGAGGAACCCAAAAATGGATTTAGAAAAGCAAAAATGGTAGGAAACCAAAAATGGGGCGGAGGAAATAAAAATGGATTGAGGAACCCAGAAATGGGCTGAGGAACACAAAAATGGGCGGAGGCACCCAAAAATGGGCGGAGGGGCACAAGAATGGGTGGAGGGATCCAAAAAATGGATTGAGGAACCCGGAAAATGGTTTGAGGAACCCAAAAACGGACTTAGGAACCCAGAAATGGGCTGAGGAACCCAGAAATAGGTAGAGGTACCCAATAATGGGCCAAGGGACCCAAAAATGGGCTTACAAACCCAAAAAAGGATTGAGGAACCCAAAAATGGGCCGAGGGCCCAAAAATGGATTGAGGATACGAAAAATGGATTGATGAACACAAAAACAGATTTAAGAATGCAAAAATGGGCTGTGGAAATCAAAAATAAATTGAAAAAACCAGAAATGGGCTGAGGAAACCAAAAACGGGCAGAGGGATCCAAAAATTGGCGGAGGGACCCAAAAATGGGCCAAGGGATTCGAAAATGGATTGAGGAAACCAAAAATCGATTGAGGAAGCGAAAAATTGTTTGATGACACAAAAAAATGGATTGAGGAACCCAAAAATGGGCTAAGGAAGTAGAAAATGGGTGGAGGGAACAAAAAAATGGCCGAGAGACCCAAAAATGGACTGAGGAAAACAAAAATGAATTTATGAACCCAAAAACAGATTTAAGAATGCAAAAATGAGCTGTGGAAATCGAAAAAGGATTGAAAAATCCAGAAAAGGACTGAGGAAACAAAAAAAAAGGGCGGAGGGACCGAAAAATGGGGCGTCGGGACCCAAAAATGGATTGAGGAACCCGGAAAATGGATTGAGGAAAACCAAAAACCGATTGAGGAATGCAAAAATGGGCTGAGGAAACTAAAAATGAGCGAAGGGACCCCAAAAATACACTGAGGGAACCAAAAATGGTCTAAGGAAATAAAAAATGGATTGAAAGATCCAAAAATATATTGAGGGACCCAAAAACGGACTGAGGAACCCTAAAATGGATTGAAAACCAAAAATGGATTGAGGAACGCAAAAATGGATTGAGGAACCCAAAAATGGACTTAGGAATGCAAAAATGAGCTGAGGAAATAGAAAAATGGATTGAGGAACCCAGAAATGGGCTGAGGAACAGAAAAAATGGGCGGAGGGGACCCAAAAACGGGCCGAGGGGACCCAACAATTGATTGAGGGGCACAAGAAAT
>JAUMJL010002746.1:0-11689 GCA_033558185.1 Dromococcyx pavoninus
CCCGGGCGGCGCCGCGGGAAACGGGCACCTGGGGCGGCGCGGTCGGTTGGCGCTCCGGTACCGGGGGGGGCGGGGGGAGCACCTCCCAGTAGCCCTAGTGATACCGGTTTGGGCCCAGGACCCAGAGGCCCTCCCTCCCCTCCCTGGACTCCCATCACGGGGCTTGGAACCGGTTGAGGCTCTGATCCCGACGAGGCATCAGCTCCCCGTAGCACCGGTGACAGCGGTTGGGTCCCAGGGCTCCAGCCAGGGTCAAGAGTTCCCTCTCCCCCCTCTTTATCCCGCGAACCGGAGCCGGTTGGAGCTTCCGTACCAGAGTGGCATCAGCTCCCGGTAGTCCCGGTGACACTGGTTCAGTCCCAGGGGCCAAGATCACCCCTTTCCCCCGTCCCTGGGCTCCATCCTAGCCGGGGACTGGGGATCGGTTCCGGCTGGGGCTCTGGTACCGGAGACACAGTGCTCCCAGTGATACCGGTTGCGTCCCAGGGCTCCGGTCGGGGCCAAGAGCCCCCCCCCCCCCCCCATCCCGAGGATCGAAGCCGGTTGCGGCTCTGGTCCCGGGGAGGCAGCAGCTCCCAGTATCCCCAGTGGCACCGGTTTGGTCCCCACGCTCCATCCTGTCCCCTCCCGGTTCGCCTCAGGCCGCTATCGTGTCCCCCTCCACCTCCCCATGATTAACGGGAGGGGAACAGCGAGCAGCGCTGCCAAACGCCCCAGGGGAGTGGGGAGGGCTCGGCTGGGGGCCTGAACCCCCCCAAAGCCAGGTGGGAGGAGGAACCCCAACACCGGTCACTCCTGGGAACGAGCGCGGGTTGACCCCAAACGACAGCGCCGCAGGGTCAGGGTTCCCAACAAGACCCCTTGGAAGAGCCATCCTGGGCATGGTGACCCTTCTAACCTGCATCCCAGCTGTGATCCCTCTGGATCAGCCCTTGCGTGGCCATGGAGCAACCCACCAACGTGGTCCATCAACCCCTTCCACCAATTCAACACAACCCACTGTGACCCAACCAACCCCTTCCACCAACGTGTTCTATCAACCCAAGCCACCAACATGCTCCACCAACACATTCCATCAATACCTTCCACCAACACGTTCCACCAATGTAACCCACCAGTCCTTTCCACCAACACATTCCATCAACCCAACCCCTTCCTGACCCAACACCCAGCGGCGCAGGATGCAGCCACCTCCCTCCACACAGCCGCTCTCCGACCCATCCCCACCAGCAGATCAGGGCAGCTCACCTGGGGGTCTTCTCCCCTCTCAAAACCATCCCTGGGTGGAGACCCTGGGCCAACCCCCCCTTGACCCATCACCTCCTCAAGCCCCCAGCCCCTGCAGCCCCACAACCACCACCAAGGTTTCCATTGGGAGCAGCAGGATCTGCAGGAAGGGCTCAAAGGCTGGAGACCAAAACAGCTTTAGGAGCGACGAAAGAGGAGCAGCTCCGACCACCCCACAACCCCTGGTCCCATCCCCTTGTTGCATCGTGCCATGTCCCTCCCTCCAGCCCCCAAAACCCCTTAAATCCACTTTCCACTTCCACCAGCTCAAGCAGAACCTCTGACCCACCAACCCCTTCCATCAGCCTCTTCCACCAACACAACCCATCAATGCAATCCACCACTGCGTTCCACCAACTCCTCCTGGGGACCCCCCACCAAATCCAAATGAAGAAACCACCAGGATATAATTTACTGCTTAAATTATTTGTAAAATGTCTTAAATTCTCTTTTTTTTTCTGCCGTATTTTAAATTACCCCCCCCAACGTTCTTTTCTGCCCGAGGGGGCTCCACTTCCAGCCAGGAACTGGAAGGAGGGAAGCAAGGAACAAGAGAAAGGGTCATCTTCTCCTTTCACAGCTTCGCCAACTCCGTGCTCTAAAGAATCGATAATAAAAGTTATAATATAATAAAATAGTTCTTGGGGAGGCCATGGAGGTCGAACAAAGCCCTTCCTGACGCCCCCCCGGAGGGTTTTGGGGGAGGTTCTCCAAGCTCAGTAGTCAACGAGAGGTGGTGGTGGTGGGTGGGAAGGGGTTGTTTTTTTATTACTTGGGGAGGGGTGGAAGAGGAGGAGGAGGTTCTGAGGGCAGAGGTGGAGGTCGGGGTTTGTCCGTGGTGGTGGTGGCGGTGGCCCTGGAGCTCCCCGAAGCGCGCGAAGGAGTTAAGAGCTCGCCGTAAGCGTGGAAGTCGAAGGCCGGAGGTTGGGTGGGCTGCATGCCCTGGGCATGCAAGAGTGAGTGGAGCATGTTGACCGTGTCTTGGTAGTCACTGGCCTGGTTGGCGTTGTGTCCGTTGGCCCCTGTGGACCCTTTGTCCGATTTGCCATGGCTTCCCCGACTTTTGGTGCCTTGGGATAACGAAAGGGCGCTCGGTGGATCCGAGCTGTGCCCGGGGAGGTGGGGGTACGGGAAGGGCACGGTGGGACCTTTGGAGGCTTTGCTGACTTTGGCTTGGTGGTCATGGGCCACCGCGCTCAGCGGCTCCTCTGGCGGAGGCCTCTTGCGAGATGAGGAGGCTGCGGGTCCATAGGTCTTGTGGGCGGAAGCCCCCGGTTGGGCGCCATGTTTGGAGTCCGCCGGGCGCTTGGTGGGCGCGTTGGCGGCAGCGGTGGTGGGGCCGGTGGCAAGCTGGGCGTGCGAGTGTTTGTGCGAGTGGTGGTTGTGGTGGTGGTGGTGGTGGTGGTTGGACGAGTGGCCTTTGTGTTTCTCCTTGTGTTCCCGCGTCTTGGCACCGCTCTCGTCCGAGGAGCTGTGTCTCTCGGCACCCGCCGGCATCTTGATCCGCATCTTGATCTCCTCCTGCTTGGAGGGGACCTGCCTGGCATCTCCACCAGCCACCGGGATCCTCAGCTTCAGGGCTGAGGCTTTGTCACCTTTTTCAGGCCCGGGAGGACGTTCGGGGTTCTCGGGGCCTCCAATGGGGATTTTGAGGATGATGGGAGAGGGGTTGTTGTCCTGCTGAACCTCTCTCTCACGCTGCTGCTGGACCAGAAGGTTCTGCGCGGCGTAGGCGTACTGAGAGCGCACGTTGGCCTCCATGTTCTCCAGCTGCCGCTTCTGCGCCGCCAACTCCTCGGCGTGCTTGGCACGATATTCCTTGAGCGACACCTTGGCTGCCGGCACGTTCTTGCCGCCATGTTTTTGATAACCAGGACCATCCTGTTGCGACGGGTGCTCGGCAGCCGAGGAGCTTTCGGTAGTCCTGTGACTTTGGCCGATGTCCAGCTTGGCCGGAGGGTGCCAGTGGTCAGTTTGGGATACACTGGCGCCGCTCTGCTCATTGGGAGAGTCCGGCGCGACCGGGAGGGAAGGTCCCACCCCGGCGGTGGAGGAGGTCGACATGCTCATTAAACCAGCGATGTTCATGTCCGAACTGTTGTTCCTGGAGATCATGTTGAGAATCGTCTGCTCTGAGAGGTTCTCGTCTTCGCCGTGGTCATCAGCCTTCGATTTCCTGGCTGCTTGAGAGGCCTGGAAGAAAAGCAGGGAGCGGTCTATCTCCTGGTGGGACACGGAGAGGTCGCCCCGCACGGCACACGTGCTTGGTCCACATCACTCCTTGGGGGGGGGAACAACCCGACCTTTGGGAGCAGCTTGAACCCACCAATGTGCTCGTTCCACCAACACGACCCAACGCTTCCCACCAACACGTTCCAACCACCACCGTGTCCCACCAACACGTTCATTCCACCAACCCCTTCCGCCAGTACATTCCAACCACCAACTTGACCCACCAACCCCTCCCAACGACACATTCCCCCAACGCGACCCACCAACCCCTTCCCACCGACACATTCCCGCCATCAACCCCTTCCCACCGACACATTCCCGCCATCAACCCCTTCCCACCGACACATTCCCGCCACCAACCCCTTCCACCAACACAAACCCCCCAACCCCCTTCCATCAAATCCCTCCCACCAACGCCTTCCAAGCAACCCCCTTCCCCCAACACCCTCCAAGGTGACCCCTCCACCCCTTCCACCCAACGTCCTCCACCAATGCAACCCAGCATGACCCCCCCAACCCCCTTCCACCAATACTTCCCACCAACCCTTCCAACCAACCCCCTTCCTCCAATGTGACCCAACACGACCCCCCAAACCCCTTCCACCAAACACCCTTCCACCCACATGTAGTGGAGATCTCCACAGAGGTCTCCACGGAGTTAACTCAGAGCACAGGAACCCAAACTCTAAACCAACCCTCAGCGTTCCCAGTTCCCCCCACACAAGCCCTTCAGACACCACCCTGCACTGTGATTCCGGAGATGTGGATGAAACCAGAGCCTCGGTTCTCCTGGAAGTGCCCACGGCCCCAAGCCAGGTCCTTACCCTCCAGTTCCGGATCCGTTTAAGCCGGTTGGGAGTCTTCTCGAGAATCTGCAGGAATTCATGAGTCAGTTCTGGAGAGGAGACACAAAGAGAGGCAAAGAGGGGTCAGAGGTGAACGGGGGAGCATCAGCACAACCCCCTGCGTAGGGATGGATGGAGCTACTGGGGTGATGGAGCTTCTCCAGGAGGGGAGACATCCCTGATTGTATCAAACTCCTCTCACTCTGCACCTTTTGCCACTTCTGCTGCCCTGAAAACCTCCGTGAGACCCAAAATCCTGGTGAGTCCACGAGCCGACCGGTGGAATGGCAGAAACCCAAGGAGATTCCAAAACTACTGGAAGAACCTTTGGGAGGGGATTAAAAAGAGAACATCCTCACTCCAAAACTTACCATCTAAGAGCTCCAGAGTTACAGTGCCATCAACGTATTCCCACCAGTGCTTCCCGTCCGTGGAGACCGGGATCTCCCAGTTGGACCATTTACAAGCCAAGTGGATACAGACGCAGGCCACAACGGGCGGGGTGTATTGGAGGCTGAAGGTGGTCAGGTGCAGGCTGACACCAACGGGAGAGAGAAACAGAAAGCCATCAACTCCCGAGCCGCAAACGCCAGCACCAAGAGGTGGACGTGGTGGGGGGGGGGAGTCCCTGTTGGGCCGTTCCAAACATCAGCTTCGGGATTTGCCTCAAGGTGGCAATCCAAGAAATTCAATTTTCCACCTTGGAAACTCCAACACAAGGGTGAAAAGCTTGGGAGAAACCTACCCAGAGGTCTCAAGGTGAGAAAAACCAGGAGCTTTTTTAACATCTCAGGCCTGCACCCGGCTCCCATTTTCTTCCTTCCACCTCATGATTTCCCTCAAGGTGGCAATCCAAGAAACTCAATTTTCCACCTCAGAAGCTCCAACACAAGGGTAAAAAACTAATGATAAACCTATCCAGAGGTCTCAGGGTGAGGAAAACCAGGAGCTTTTCTCCCTTCCATGATTCTGCTTCTTTTCTAACATCTCACGCCTGCACCCACCTCCCAGTTTTCTCCTCACGATTGCCCTCAAGGTGGCAATCCAAGAAATTCAATTTTCCACCTCAGCAGACCCAACACAAAGGTGAAAAGCTTGGGAGAAACCTACCCAGAGATCTCAAGGTGAGGAAAACCAGGACCTTTTCTCGTTTCCAAGACTTTGCTCGCAGCTCTCCTCCTTTTTTAACATCTCACACCTGCACCCACCTCCCATTTCTCTCCTTCAGCCTCAAGGTCCACTTTCTCCAGGGTACAAACTGCACCAGGTGACAACTTGCACAGCACCTGGGGCAGTGGAAACTCTGCCTCTGACACAAATCCAGTAAGATTCGTTTTCAGTCTCACATATCCTTTTGGTTTGTTTTTTTTAACTTTCCTTTTTTAACTCCCTAGAAAAGCAAGCAGTGAAGTTCCTGAGCTCATGCGACCGTGTCTGCACCTCGTTCTGACCAGGAGAAAGGGCTCCTGCTCTTCCCAAACCAAACCAGTGCTCCCCAGTTGCTCACAGGCTGACCAACGCCCTGGGTCACCAGTACCACCGTGTCCAGTTCTGGAATCCCCAAGCTAAGGAGAAGATGGAACTGTTGGCCAAACCACATCCTGGGCTGCAACCAAAGAGTGGGACCAGCAAGGAGGGGGTTCTGTCCCTCCGCACCGCTCTGGGGAGACCCCACCTGGAATCCTGTGTCCAGTTCTGGAATCCCCAACATTAAGAAGGAGATGGAACCGTTGGAGAAAGTCCAGAGGAGGTCACAGAGATGATCCAAAGGCTGGAGCACCTCTGCTGTGAGGACAGGCTGAGAGAGTTAGGGTTGTTCAGCCTGGAGAAGGCTCCAGTGGGACCTCACAGTGCCCTTCCAGTACCTGAAGGGGCTCCAGGAAAGCGGGAGCTTTTTCGAAGGGCCTGGAGTGATGGGACAAGGGGAAATGGCTTTAAATTGGAAGGGAGAAGATTTACATTGGACATTAGGAAGAAATCCTTCACGATGAAGGTGGGGAGGCCCTGGGCCAGGTTGCCCAGAGCAGTGGTGGCTGCCCCATCCCAGGAGGTGTTTAAGGCCAGGTTGGATGGGGCTTGGAGCCCCCTGATCCAGTGGGAGGTGTCCCTGCCCGTGGAACTGGATGGGCTTTGGGGTCCCTTCCAACACAAACCATCCCAGGATTCTCTAAGACTCTCTGTCAAATATGAATCAAAATAATAACCTGTTGGTGGCCATGAAATATGAGGTTTGTGCCAAGTCCTTGCTGGCTGGAAGAGAAAAGGGAAAAGCAGGCTGTTAGTTTGCACATCTTGACCAATGTTATGATTTTCTAGCACGAGAAACACAACCCTCTTGACACAAAATGCCCAATAAGGTGTGACCACACCACAGCAAGAAGGGAATTGGAAATTACTGCTCATAGCAAGATCTGCGTGGTTGGGCAGAACAACAACATCGTGTCAGGGATTCAAAACTGCTTCTGTTTTGACCTTCATTATGGTCATCAAGGAGATTGAGTGCAGAGAAGCTCTTGGCTGGACACCACAATGGGTGATTCAAAGGCTGGAGCACCTCCTATAGGAGAACAGGCTGGGAGAGTTGGGGTTGTTCAGCCTGGAGAGGAGAAGGCTCTGGGGAGACCTCAGAGCAGCCTCCCAGTGCTGAAAGGGGCTCCAGGAAAGCTGGGGAGGGGCTTTCTACAAGTACCTGGAGCAATGGGACAAGAAGGAACAGTTTTAAGCTGAAAGAGGGGAGATTGAGATGAGATCTTCGGAAGAAATGTTCTCCTGTGAGGATGGGGAGGCCCTGGCCCAGGTTGCCCAGAGCAGTGGTGGCTGCCCCATCCCTGGAGGTGTCCAAGGCCAGGTTGGATGGGACTTGGAGTCCCCTGATCCAGTGGAAGGTGTCCCTGCCCATGGGATTGGAAATGGATGGGCTCTGAGGTCCCTTCTGACCCAAACCATTGCATTATTCCATGATTCTACAGGAGGGGTCCTCACCCATGGACTTGGATGGGCTTTGAGGTCCCTTCCAACCCAAACTATTCCTGGATTCCACGATCCATGTCAGGACCAGCACAACTCTGTTGTCCCCATCCCTGAAGTGTCCAAGGCCAGGCTGGATGCGGCTTGGAGCCCCCTGACCCAGTGGGAGGTGTCCCTGCCCATGGAACTGGATGGGCTTTGAGGTCCTTCCCAACCCAAACCAAGGTGTCCCTGCCCATGGCAGGCGGGTTCGGAACTGGATGGGCTTTGATGTCCCTCCCACCCCGACCCATTCCAGGTTTTTATGGTTTCCACAACTCTTCTCCTCCACTCACCTCGTACCAGCTGCGTGCACTTCACCACGTGGGTGTGGGGGTGATCGATGGTGATCTCAAACCCTGAAGGAACACAAGACACAGGGACATGAGGACACCAGGAAAGCAGCCACACGTCTCCAAATCTTTCATTTCCTTCTCCTGGAGGACAAGAGCACCTCCCATTCCCCCTCCTGCAGCCCCAGCTCTCTGCTCGGAGGGCAACAGGAATTATGGAGCCTGTTTTCCTGCATCCAGGACTCAGGTTCTCCAGACACAAAACCCAAAGTTCATTGCTGGTCCAGGCCTCTAAGCAGATAAAGGACCTTCTGCACTTGGAAAAACCTCACTGGAAACAAAGCAACTATGAAAGATTTTAAAAATAGCAAGACAAGGCCTCTCAGAGCAGCTGGGAGGAAGGAGAAGACAATGGCATCTCCTCAGAAGGAATTTGTGTCACCCAAAGAGCTCAGAGGAAGCAGATGTTTTGCCTTTGAAGGAGCCCAAAGCACTCCTTTGTTGAGTTTCATCCTCGCTTCGGCTTCCGATCCAGTTTGGCGGTTAAAAGAAAACCAGATTCCAACTGGGCCACGTATGCAGCAGCTTTGGTTGTTCTCGCGTGGAACATTCTGGAAGAACCAGGGGTGCTCCTGTCCCTCAGGGTAAGGAACTGGTGGCATTTATGGAGCCCACGGGTCCTCCTGTCCCTCGGGGTGAGGAACCGGTGGCATTTATGGAGTCCAAGTGTGCTCCTGACCCTTCAGGGATGAGGGACTGGTGGTTTTTACGGAGCCAAGGTTGGGATAACAAAGGCTCTCTGCCCATTCCACCCCATATCAATAAAACTAAGGTCTAACAGCACATTTTGGAAAGGAACAGGGTACCAGACCAAACAGCCACAGCCCCAGACATTGGCTTCAGCTCCCACTTTCAAAATAAACCCCTAAACCTGTAACTTCTTCTGTTTTTTTCCCACCATTTTCAGCTATCTGAGCAAAAATCTTAACTTTCAGCCCGAGTTTTATGCCACATCTCACAGTGCTTTCCTGGTCAATTCCAAACTCCTTTCCAGGCCAATTCCAAGCTTAAAAGGGCAGCAACTGGAACAAAACCTGCTGTGGGAAGTGTGGGGGAAAAGGAGACAAACCAGGCTTCCACGCTTTAATTCCTCTAAACATGAGTCACATCTGCAAAAAGTGATGTTGAAAAGGAAAATAGAAAGAGCAGGTATGTGAAAAATGGGAGTTTGTGGGCCTGGACTCTTGCTGGAGTTGTAAATCCGCCCTCTGGCTGCAGAGAAGGCTTTGTGGTCATGCTCTCTGCTCCACAGAACAATTCCTGGCTTTAGGATTCACGTTGCAACCCTCCTTCTTTGAAAAACTTACCCAGAGTTTGCAGAATTATGCTCTCTAGAATGACCAGGTCTTGGGCTTGTTGCAGGTAAGCCTGGAGTTGAGAGAACAGGTGAGTTATGGTGAGGAACTCCAGACAAAATCTAAGCATTTCTAACACACTTTTCTCACAGGAAGCAAAAATAGCAAAGGGGAATCTCTTTGCTACTCTGCACGGGGAAAAAAGGGGGAAGGATTCCCTGTCAGGGAAAGAGAAAGGAGAGCACTGAGGTGGTTCCACTGCCTTTGGGACCTGGTGGCCCTCTCAGTCCTTGCACAAGGATGGTGACCAGAGGAGTTACCTCCTCTTTATTCCTCTTTTAAGCTTTCTGAATTCAGCTGCCCCTTTTCAGCACAGCTGGCTACTCAATTTCAGGTAAAATAGGTGCTGTCTTGAGAGATGGGGAGCGGGTTCTTAACGAGGCCCTCTTAAAGGTGGAGGGAAAGAACCAAACCCAACTGTGCCATGGACGCTACTCAATCACAGCACCCAACACCCACATCCTCCTCAGCAGGGGTTTCACACACACCTGAGGCACAATCACAGCAGAGGGAAAGAGAAGACAGGCCACTAAGAGAAGTCAAAAAAGCTCCTGGTGGCACCAAAGCAGTGGAAAGCAGGCTCTGACCATCCCAGGACACGGCCACTCCCTTGTGGAACCAAACCCAAGCTCATGAGATGCTGCAGCCAGGCGATTCGAGACACAGCACAGGACGTGCCACCCACCTCGCTCTTGGTGTCCAGAGGAGGTTCCTGGGGATGCAGACAGGCATGGGCTACCTTGATGACATAATCCAGCTTCCGAGGCTGCTCCTCCACCTTTGCTGCCAGGAACAGAGCTGCCGGTACCACCGACTGCGGAGAAAAAACCACAGTGGTTTGTTAAAAGTGAATAGACTTAAGATTAAAACAAATAAATCCGGCTCATTCTCATGTTTGAAACAATTATCCCTTGAGGAAACAATACCTGCACAAGGCCAAACATCACCAGGTGGAAAAAGGGCCCCTGGTGACACCCTCCTTTCCCAAGCCCCTTCCTCATCCTCACCACGTGACCCCCTTCCCAAAGCAGAGCCGGGGGGGCGGTTCCCAGTGCCCCCCACCCTGCCAGGCCCCAATGCACTTACGTTCCTGTGGAACTGGGTGAAGGACTGCACCATGTAGAAGCGGTGCATGTACACAATGGCTGTGTTGATGGTCAGTTGGGAGCTAGGGGGGTGGTTAAGGAAATGCATGGCTTCGGCCAGCCCTGAGCAGCACCAATAGCTCTCTATTATCCCACCAGTACAGGGCCAGGCTCTTCCACCTCCCAAAACAGTCTCAGCTCTCCCCACTCCAGAGCAAGGAGTGGGCCCAGCTCTCACCATACTCCAGCTTTTCCAACTCACACTCCCTATGCTCCAGTTCCAGCCTGGGCTCTCCCTGCGCTTAGGCCAAGCTCTCCCCACACTCTGGTTCCATCCCAGTCTCTTTCAACGCTCCAGCTCCAGCTGGTCTTTCCCCACACCCTGACTGGGTTCCTCCTGCAGCCACTCTGCCCTCTCCCAGCTTCCACTCCAAGCTCTCCCCACTCCCCCTCTTTCTCCATGTTCCAGTTTCATCCCCAGTCTCTCCCTACAGCCCAGCTGTGCTCTCCCAGCTCTCAGACCGAGTTGGCTCCGCGGCTCCCAGCTCAGGCTCTCCTGGCTCTCCTCATGCTCTGGTTCCCCCACACGCAGACCAAGCTCTTTCCACACTCCGGTTCCATCGCAGTCTCTCCCCACACTCCGATTCCAGCGCTCCCCACACCCTGGCCGAGCTTTCCTGGGGCTCATAGCCCAGGCTATCCCCTCTCCCGGTTCTCCTCGCTCCCAGGCCAGGCTAGCCCCACGCTCCGGTTCCAGCCCTGGCCTTCCCCGCACTCAGGCCGAGCTCTTCCCGCTCCCGGCCCGCTCTCTCCCCACAGCCCAGCCGAGCTTTCCCGGCTCCAGGGCCCGACTCTCCCCGCGGCCGCTCTCCTCTGTCCCCACGCTCCGGTTCCAGCCCCGCGCTTTCTCCACACCCCGGCCCTCCCCGCACTCACGCCGAGCTCTCCCCGCTCCGGTTTCATCTCCGGTCTCTCCTGGCTCTTCCCGCTCCCGCCCCACTCACTCCCCACGTTCCGGTTCAAGTCTCGGCTCTCCCCACACGCCGGCCCGGTCTCTCTTCCTACCCCGGCCGAGCCTTCCCGGCTCCCGGCCCCGCTCTCTCCCCACGTTCCGGCTCCATCCCCTACTCTCCCTTCTCCCGGCCCGGGCTCTCCCCCCGCCCCGCCCCACAGGCCGCACGGCCTGGCCCGAGGCCGGATACACGTTGAGGCGCTGCCCCATGTCCTGCAGCAGATTGGCCGCCTGCTGCCGGTACGAGAGCTCCTTGTCGGGGTCGAGCCCGGCGCGGCGGGAGGGGCTGCGGTCCAGCTGCTCGCGGCTGAAGTACCAGCGCCGTCCCGCGGCGCCGCCGGCACCGCTGCCCGCCGAGGCCTCCATGGCGGAACGCGCGCGCGCGCTGCGGCCCCCGCGACGGGCGCCGTGACGTCACGGTGGCGGGGCGCGGGAGGCGGGGCCAGAACCGCGCGTGCGCATTGGTTGAAGCACGGTAGTGGGCGGGGCCGAAGTCAGGGACATGCATGCTCAT